>JAODAL010044977.1:0-32359 GCA_025379985.1 Phyllomedusa bahiana | reverse complement strand
CCACACTGCTGTTTGGCTGTGCTGCAAACTCTCCTTCAGATGCAAAATAAAATGTACAAAATGTACAAAATAAAAATGAAAAACACTACCAGTATTGCTGTATTTTGTTCAAAGTGCCTCACAAAAACCTTAATAAAAAGTGATCAATGTGTCATATGAACCCCATAATTATACCATTAAAAAGTCAACTCATCCCGCAAAACAGCTCCATCCACAGCAAAATAAAAAAGTTATGGCTCTCAGACTATGATGACATAAAAGCGCCGTTTTTTTTAAACACATTTCTATTGTGTAAAAGAAATAAAATATAAAAACCCATATAACATTTATTTTCTTGTAATTGTACCGGCCACAGGGTTAAGTTATCATGTAATTTATCCTGCACGTCGAACACTATAAAAATGAAGCCCAATAAACAATGATGGAAATGTGTTTTCCCCCCATTTTCATGGCGCAATGATAAAAAGAACTATGGAACACCAGTGTGCCCAAAATGCACAATGCATCCCTAGATGAGATCCATGAGGGGTGTTGAATCCAAAATGGGGCGACTTCTGGAAGTTTTCACCTGTTCTGGTACTTAAATGGCTTTGCAGATGCGACATGGACCCCGCCAATATCTGTGTTCCAAAAGCCAAATAGCGCTCCCTCCCTTGTACGCCCTGCCATGCAGAGTCCAGTAGGTGCTCCTCTTATTCTGGGGCTTATGGTTGAGCCAAACAGCGCACTAGGGCCACATATAGGATATCTCTGAAAACGGAAGAATCTGGGGAATCAATATTAAGTTGCATTTCCATAGTCACCTCTACCGTGTTCCTGTGAATAATGGATACAAATTTAAAATCTGAAAAAAAGTGAAATTTTGAGATTTCACCTGCACTTTGCTTTAATTTCTGTGGAACACCTAATGAGTTAATAAACTTCCTAAATGCTTTTGAATACTTTAAGGGGTTTAGTATCCTAGATGGAGTCATTTATGGGGAAATCTAACAGACAGGCCCCCCAAAGCCAAATCAGAACTGAAAATGTGAAAAATTACTACTAAATTTTTAAGACCCCTAATGTTGTAATAAAAAATATGGTAGATGCTAGTTATAAACTATTTTGTGGTGAATAATTATCTGTCTTGCACGCAGAGATTTTAGAACTTTGAAAATGAACAATTTTTTAAAATTTTCCAGAAATTTTGATATTTTTCACAAACAAACAAGGATTCTATGGACCAAAAGTTTTTACTAACTTAAAGCACAATGTGTCACGAGAAAACAATCTGTGAATCACATGGATAGGTTAAAGTGTCAAAAAGTTATTCTCACATAAAGTGACTAGAGATGGCCGAATTTCTCAAAAATTCGGTTCGGTCACTTCGCCGAATTTTCCGACAAAATTCGTTTCGGTCCGAATTACTTCGGGACGAATCACGTTAAAAAACAGCTATTTCCAGGCTGCACAGAGCCTGCAGGGTGCTGTAGAACGTTGTGCCATGCTTAAATATGCAGAGTGAGCATGGTTTGGTCTTCATACAATGTTGTGTTTTAGTATGACACGCAGATGACTGCCGCCGCTCTTAGAATTGCTTCACTATAAAATTCTCTGGGCACTTAAGAGGGCAAAACTGACCAAAAAACTGAAGCGGGAATGTAGCCTGATAATGTCATGGCAGCACCAGCTGTAAAAAAACAAGCTGAGGGCTCAGGTGGCAACATCAGTGTCAGAGTGTGGAGGTGATGGCGGCAGCCACAGCAGCATGCAGTCAGAGAGTGGCACAATGACTTTCTGGAGGTGGAAAAAACAGGAGTAGGCCACAGAGTGGCACAATAACACAGTGTGGAGGTTACAGCAGCAGCCACAGCAGCAGCATGAGGTCAGACAGTGGCACAATGACATTCTGGAGGTGGCAAAAACTGGAGTAGGCCACAGAGTTGCACAAGTGACAGAGAGTGGAGGTTCACGGGCTAAGTCAGCAGCATGAGGTCAGAGAGTGGCAAATGACACATGTGTGGAGGCACGGCGCAGCCACAGCAGCAGCATGAGGTCAGGCAGTGGCAAAAATGACATACTGGAGGTGGCCAAAAAAAAACAGGAGTAGGCCACAGAGTGGAACAATGACAGAGTGTGTGAGTCAGGGTAGCAGCCACATCAGCAGCTTAAGGTCAGAGTGGCACAATGACATTCTGGAGGTGGCAAAAACAGGAGTAGGCCACAGAGTGGCACAATGACATAGTGTGGAGGGCACGGCAGCAGCACCATGAGGTCAGGCAGTGGCACAATGACATTCTGGAGGTGGCAAAAACAGGAGTAGGCAACAGTGGCACAATGACACAGTGTGGAGGGCACGGCAGCAGCCACAGCAGCAGCATGAGGTCAGACAGTGGCACAATGACACAGTGTAGAGGGCCCGGCAGCAGCCACAGCAGCAGCATGAGGTCAGGCAGTGGCACAATGACATTGTGGAGGTGGCAAAAACAGGAGTAGGCCACAGAGTGGCACAATGACAGAGTGTGGGAGTCAGGGAAGCAGCCACAGCAGCAGCATAAGGTCAGAGTGGCACAATGTCATTCTGGAGGTGGCATAATCAGGAGTAGGCCACAGAGTGGCACAATGACATAGTGTGGAGGGCACGGTAGCAGCAGCATGAGGTCAGGCAGTGGCACAATGACATTCTGGAGGTGGCAAAAAAGAAGTAGGCCACAGAGTGGCACAATGACACAGTGTGGAGGGCACGGCAGCAGCCACAGCAGCAGCATGAGGTCAGACAGGGGCACAATGACACCGTGGGGAGGGCACGGCAGCAGCCACAGCAGCAGCATGAGGTCGAGGGCAAGAATGTGACACACAAATGACAATTGTGGACGGGTGCGCAAAAAGACAAAACGAGGAGGTAGGCCACAGAGTGGCACAATGACATAGTGTGGAGGGCACGGCAGCAGCAGCATGAGGTCAGGCAGTGGCACAATGACATTCTGGAGGTGGCAAAAACAGAAGTAGGCAACAGAGTGGCACAATGACACAGTGTGGAGGGCACGGCACCAGCCACAGCAGCAGCATGAGGTCAGACAGTGGCACAATGACACAGTGTGGAGGGCACAGCCGCAGCCACAGCAGCAGCATGAAGTCAGGCAGTGGCACAATGACATTGTGGAGGTGGCAAAAACAGGAGTAGGCCACAGAGTGGCACAATGACAGGGAGTGGAGGTCAAGGCAGCAGCCACAGCAGCAGCATGAGGTCAGCGAGTGGCAAAATTACATTCTGGAGGTGGAAAAAACAGGAGTAGGCCACAGAGTGGCACAATGACACAGTGTGGAGGGCACGGCAGCAGCCACAGCAGCAGCATGAGGTCAGGCAGTGGCACAATGACATTCTGGAGGTGGCAAAAACAGGAGTAGGCCACAGAGTGGCACAATGACAGAGAGTGGAGGTCAAGGCAGCAGCATGAGGTTAGACAGTGGCACAATGAAATTATGGAGGTGGCAAAACAGTAGTAGACCACAGAGTGGCACAATGACAGAGAGTGGAGGTGACTGCAGGATCAACCGCATGAGGTCAGAGAGTGGAACAATGACAGGGTGTGGAGGGCATGGCAACAGCCGCAGCAGCAGCATGAGGTCAGAGAGTGGCACAATGACACTGTGTGGATGTCACGGCACCAGCACCAGCAGCATGAGGTCATAGAGTGGCACAATAACAGAGTGTGGAGGTGGGTGGCAATACCAGTCCCTGGTAAAGATGGTTGGTGACAGATGGAGAAACTGTCAGCAGATGTGTGGCATCAGGGGGGGGTGGCGGCATCGAATAGTGGCTGAGGCAGGTAGTTTGAACCAGACTCATTTCTCACAGTTTGGGTGAGGTATCATGGCTGGTGTAGTCTGACGCCTAAGGCATTGGTGTGTGGAAATCCTGGTCGATCCACGCCTGATTCATCTTGACAAAGGTCAGTCGTTCCACATTTCCCATGGACAAACGGGTTCTCCTTGGGGTAACGATGGCCCCCGCTGCACTGAATACCCGCTCTGATGCCACACTACTGGCCAGGGCAGGACAGCTTCTCCACTGCAAACTCGGCAAGTTGCGGCCACACATCCAGTTTGGCTGCCCAGTAGTCCAGCGGATCTTCTAACTGGGGTGGCAGAGTGCTGTCCAAGTAAGCCACCACCTGTTGCTTCAGGGACTGCTCCAGGTCCTGCTGCTGCTGCTGGCAACTGCCCTCCTCACTAGGTGGGTGAAGGAAGCTGCTCATCATTGACTCCAGACTTAGGTTGCTGCTGATGGAGCTGGTACTGCTCCTAACCCCCCACCTTCCCCCAGCAACCGTGGCAGTAGTAGGTGAGCGCTGAAGAACCCCCCGGCCAACTGATAGCGGCCAACTGACTACGGAGGATTTCCCTATAGTATTTGAGTTTGTCCTCCCTCTCAGCAGCTGGGAAAAGGCTCCCATTTTGGACCAGTAGTGGGGGTCCAATAGGGTGGAGAGCAAGAAGTCATCCCTCTGCCGGATGGTGACTATTCTGCTGTCACTAGCCAGGCAAATCAGCATGCTGCGGGCCATCTGCACAAGTGACTCCTGGGTAGAAAATCTACTCATTTCACCAGACAATGCTTCTGCTCCAATGTCCTCCTCCTCCTCCATTTCAGTCCCCACCAGACTCATGTGGCCGCGAGATGTAGTCGCCACGTCTCCAGTCCCCTGCCCAGACCGATTTTTCAGCATCTGTTCCAGGACATGAAGCAGTGGAATGACGTTATTCATCCCGTAGTCCTGGCGACTGACAAATAATGTCGCCTCCTCGAATGGCCTCAAAAAACGGCCGGTGTCACGCATGAGCTGCCACTGACTGACATCAAAGTTATACAGGGGAGTACTCCTGTCCGCCTGGATCATCCAAAAATCGTTAATGGCCTTTCTCTGTTCATACAGTCGGTCCAATATGTGCAGGCTGGAATTCCAACGGGTGGAAACATCGCATATCAGAGTGTGTTGGGGGAGGCCGTTCTGCCGCTGCAACTCGAGGAGGGTGTTCCTGGCTTTGTAGGAATGGATAAAGTGCATGCACAGTTTCCTGGCCATTTTCAGAATCTTCTGAATATTGGTAGAAGAATTCAGGAACCTTTTCACAACCAAATTGAACCCCGTGCCCATGCAGGCGCATGGACCATCCTCCTCGGTGCAGCACGGGACACCATGTTACTCCCATTGTCTGTCCCCATGGTTCGGGATTTGCAGTGGGCGCGGAAAAAGGGGGGCCACACATCGATTTCTTGCTGCATGAACACAGAGCAGTTCCTCCCTGTGTGACTTCGTTCGTCGAGGCAAGCCAGATTTTAGAACTGCGTGTCACGCTGTGCCCTACACATGTGGTATAATGGAGCATTTACTTGTGGAGGCTGAGATGGTGGTGGTGGTGGAGGAGAAGGAGGCGGACATTGGCGCAGGAACCGCAGTTTGACAACGTGGAGGAGAAAGCGGCGTCTCCTGTCAAAGTTGTTGGTGTGCCTGGGCAGGAAGCACATTCACTCAGTGGGCCCGTTTTAAAGGGACATGTATGGCCCTGCCCGTAGTTACAGCTCCGACGTCCGCGCTGCCATGCCCCCTTGGAAAAAAACTGATAAGCTCAAGGACTGGCCCACCTTCTGTTCTACATATTTATGAAGTGCTGGTACTGCCTTTTTGGAAAATAAATTACGGCTTGGAACTCTCCATCTCAGCTCGGCACAAGCCATTAGTTCCTTGAACGGTGCAGAGTCCACCATTTGGAAAGGGAGGGACTGCAGTACCAACAATTTTGGACAGGAGCAACGGTCAGATTCTGCACCTTAGGATGGTTGGACGCATACTGTTGTCTCTTTGCAATCGCCTCGCTGAACGAACTGTTGGCGCCATGAGTAGAGAGGAGCAGGAGCATCTGGACCGGGAGATGAGGGCAAAGAGAAACAGCTCCCTTCTGCAGAGGTGTGGATCCTTGACTGGCTGCAATTGCATGCGTGCCCTGGGCCACGCTGCGCTGCTGGGCGGCAGGATGAACCACCCACATCTGAGCCACGTTTCTCCCAGGCAAACCGGATGGTGACGCTGCAAGTGTTGACGCAGGGGCCGTGGTGCCAAAATTTGCTCCCTGGCCACGCTTCACTTTCTGCCCACAGATTTTACATTACCATATTCGGCTCCTCCGGTGTCTTAGCAAAGAACTGCCACACCGCCGAGTATCTGATTTTACTGCAAATGCTCCGCACTGAGTGACTACTGCCGCCGCTGCCTCGCTGAGCCCCTGTGCCGCTACTTTCTTGGACCTGTGAAGCACCTTTTCTCCCCCGTGGCCGGGCTTGGCTCCCGACCTCACACTGCTGCTACCTGCTAACTAAACGGCCAAACAACCCCACTTGCTGGCTGCGCCGTTTGCCTGACGCGAAAAGCTGACCCCCCTCTTCTCCTGACGATGATGAAGCCCTTGCTTTCCCCGGGGCTCCCAAGTGGGGGTCGGCTACATCATCATCTATTTGTGTTTCATCGTCACTGCTGGGCCTCATCCCCCGGTCCTGGTATGCAGAGGCTGACCTCTCACAACATGACCTTCCAAGCCACTCTCCACATCTATACTTTGCCGCCTACTGCAAGAAGCAGGGGATATTGGCCCTATTTCTTCGCTGCCAAGTTGCTTCTAACTGCCCTCCTCAAATTTTTTCATCCTCGCTATATAGTGGCGCTGAGCCCAGGACCACATAGTAGATCTCTGGCTGAGGGAACCGGATGGGACAGAGGGGGTTGAGGACAGGTGAGGGCCGCCTTTACCCGCTCCCGCGGCCGTGCCAACTAAAGGTTGTGGTCTGACGTTCCACCGGGCTCTTGGCTGGGGTTGTCAGATGTCATCTGGGAGGAAGTGGATGACCTAGTCAACCAAATCAAGAACCTTGGGTTGCTGGTCAGCACACCGGCCCCAAAATTGACAGCAGCAGGTTTTGGCCTCACGAGTGACCCCTGCTGCGACGTCCCCTTTGCTGTGCTGCGACCTGGGCCTGCTCCAGGAATGTTTGTGCCACTGCCACTCGCAGGTGAAGAGCCTGCCACCCCTCTGTCTGACATACTGTTTGTTCTAAATGTACCCGACACTGTTTGATTGAAGATATCTGTATATGATAAAAAACACACCCTGTAAATTTGACTCCAAATGAACCCAACTAACAAGCTTGGGTAAAACTTGGATATAAATTGCGCTTCACAAATGGGAGGAAAAATTGCCTTGTATGTGCCGTTTTAAAAAAAACTGTGTATTTTACTTTAATATAAAAGCACAAACAGGCTTAATTTAACCTTCGGATATGAATTATGCTACAGCCCAAATTTCTTCTTTGGCGGTGAAAAGGAACGTTTATTTTAAAGAATACAACTGCAGAAAAATACTTAGTTAAAACCCTTGGATGTAAATTGCGCAAAAAGAAATATGCTGCCAACAATTACCAGTTTTGTAGCATGTTAAAAAGGCGGGTTTTTACGGAAACAAAAAACAGAAAAACTTGTAATTAACCCTCGGTTATGGGAAATTTTGCAAAAGGCAAAAATTTCCTTTTTTGGCGGTGAAAAACGAACGTTTTTTTTTACTAAGTACAAAATGCAGGAAAAATACTTAGTTAACCCTTGGATGTAAATTCGCAAAAGAAATATGCTGCCAACAATTCCCGCTTTGTAGCGTGTTAAAATTTGGGGTGTATTTTACAGAACACAACAACAGAAAAACTTGTCATTAACCTTCGGTTATGAATTATGCTACAGGCAAATTTCTTCTTTGGCGGTAAAAAAAAAGAAAGTTTTTTTAGTGACCACAAAAGCAGAACAACGCTTAATTAACCCCTGGATTTTAAATTGCGCAAAAGAAATGACCCAACCAAAAATTTCCAGCTTTGTAGCGTGTTTAAAAAATGGCGTGTATTTTACGGGGACACAACAACAGAAAAACTTGTAACTAACCTTCGGTTATGAATTATGCTACAGGCAAAATTTCTTCTTTGGAGGTGAAAAAAAACATTTCTTTTAGTGACCACAACAGCAGAACAACGCTTAATTAACCCCCTTTCTGCGCAAAAGAAATGAGCAACCAAAAATTAAGTGGTATTTGGATTGTAAAAACGCTGTTTCTTTAAATGAATACAACAGGAACAGGCTTAGATAACCCTTGGATATTCAATGTGCTGAAGAACTGAGCAAAATAGCATTAAAAAGTATATGCAGCTGCATTGGGCGCACACTGGACTTCAGATCCAATACCCCACAAAATCAGAATTAGAACGTAAGAGAAGCATTCTCTGAGACAAGCTGAGACACCTCCCAAAAATTGCTGTATAAAAATGAGTTCTTTAGTATGAGATATCATAAGCAGCCGTGGCTTCACCTTCCCTAATCGACAGTGAGAGCGGTAAAAGAGCTCCCACGTTTACCCCGGACTTATATAGTTTCGGGTGACGTCACAGAATCCCGCTGGGCTCTGATTGGCTTCATCTCTGCACATGGGCATGTAGGCTATGCCTTTCTTCCTCCCAGAGTTCTTTGCCCCAATGTAACCCCCACATGCTCGCAGCCATTTTATCAATCAAAAGCACGCTTCGTTCCCACGAAGCACCCCAAACTTCGACTTCGTTCAGAATCTAAGTTTTCCTGAAATTCTAAATGAATTCCCCTTCGATAGAATCGATTCGCCCATCTCTAAAAGTGACACATATCAGATTTCAAAAATAGGGCTGTGTCAGGAAGGCCAAAACTGGCTTGGTCCTTAAGGGGTTAAAGTAAGAGCAGTAACACTGTGAAATTCTCTGCCAGAGGAATTTGTCATGGTGAATTCACTA
This sequence comes from Phyllomedusa bahiana, assembly GCA_025379985.1. NCBI lineage: Eukaryota > Metazoa > Chordata > Amphibia > Anura > Hylidae > Phyllomedusa > Phyllomedusa bahiana. The sequence goes on along the minus strand of JAODAL010044977.1, from coordinate 23,529 downwards.
ACAGAGTTCAAAAAGGGTCTGGATGCATTTCTACAGTGTAATAATATAACAAGGTATAGTGATTAGGATTCTGGAGAAGGTTGTTGATCCAGGGATTTATTCTGATTCCCAGATTGGAGTCGGGAAGGAATTTTGTTCCCTAAAATGAGGACAATTATTTTTCACCTCATGGGGGTTTTTGCATTCTTCTTAATCAACACTATAGCACAATAGTTTGAACTGGATGGACGTCTGTCTTTTTTTGGCCTTACAAATACACTAGTAAGGCTGTAACTATGAAAGGCTTTTCTCTTCTGGATATTGAAACTTATTTCTCCAGATGGAGGGAGTGCCCCCTTGTCTTCTAAGGAGTCTTATATGAAACAGCTTTCCAACATACTTATTGTTGGGCCATTTATATACCTATATAAATTAATAACGTCTCCCGACAGATGTTTTTCTCAAGACTAAATAGGTTTAATTCTTTTAACTTTTCCTCATAACTAAGATGCTCCTCCTCTTTTAGTAGGTTGCTCGTTTTTGAGTTTACTAACTTTGTACTAAAATCTATAAAGGGTCCCAAAATGAATGCATATTCCAAATTAGGTCGCACCGATGCTTTGTATAGTGGCAATATTATATCCCTCTCCCAAAAATCCCAATATCCTGCTGCCCTTAGATGCAGTTGATTGACATGCTATTGTAGTTTACAAGATGATCAACATGATCTATGATCTACGAGTACACCCAGATTCCTCTCAACAAGTCAGTATCTAAGTTTATCACCCCCCCCGTTAAAAATTTTGCCTGCAGATTTTTATAACCCCAATGCAGAACTTTACATTTATCCACAGTGAACCTTATTTGCCAAGTGGATGTCCACTCAGTGTGTCCCGGTCTGCTTGTAATTTATAAACATTTTCTATAGACTCCACTACACTACATAGCTTATTTTCATCTACAAAAACAGAAACCGTGCTATTAATCCTCTCTTATATCATTGATAAATACACTGAATAAAAGCAGACCACGTGCCGAGCTTTGGGATACACCACTTGGGACCTAGGACCATTCAGAATAGCAATAATTTACTACTACCATAGCAAGTTTTTAATCCAATTACACACTATTATTTCTAGCCCTATTGACTTTATTTTACCCAATAGGTGCTTATGAGGGACACTGGCAAAATTTTTTTCAAAAGGCAGGGGGATTACCCACAATACAGATCAGAATATTTATTTTTTTTTCCTTGTTATTGCGGTTTTCAAAATAAATGCGCTGTACAATATGCATTCAGTAGTGTGCGCATTATTGTCCGCAATATGTATCATTAAATGTTATTATTACATTATTATTTTTGTCACTTGTAGTTCCACAGCTAGTAGCTCCCAGCATGTCAAAGCAGCACATGTTCTTATTGTATTGTATTGTTCTTATTGCTGATTAGAACATTTGCCACTTTTGCCTTGGGCCAGTCTCCTGGCACCATACCAGTCACCAGATCATCTCTAAATATTATGCACAGGGGCACAGAAATAACGGAGCAAAGCTTGTTAAGAACTCTTGGGTGTAAGCCATCTGATCCCTAAGCCTTGTTCACATTTAGGGAGACACACATGATCATTTTTTTCACTCTTTTCTGGCGTAAAATGCCCCAAGTGGTCGGCTTGATCCAAATGGGAAACGAATGTAAAGGCCATTTTTCGAAGACTCGACATTTTTGAATTTCCCCAATTGAAGGGCCCTTTGGGGCGTGTCGACTACACTCGTAATATTAGACACTATATGATGGGGTCGGCAAAACTAGGCGCTTACGCATTACTGCCCAAATATTTCTCAACTTAATCAGTACAATAATAAAAAGAAATTTATAAAATTATAAACTATAAAATATTAAATTATTTAATTTAATAAAAGTTATATAAAAAAATTTAATAAAAAATATTTATCCCAAAAAATTTAAAAAAAATCCCCTAAAAAATTTTATTTAAAATTTAAATAGAATCAAAAACAAATTTTACATTAAATAACCCACCGATTATGATGTTCAGATTTTTACTTTTACTTTTATTTTTGCGCCTTACTTTATTCTACATACGCAAGGCCACACGAAAGGTCTTGCTGGGGGCCTGTGGCCCAAAGAAGTCAGTTACCATAGTTTCTATTCACTCAATTCTATTCTAAAGACTTTTTTTTATTTCCAGAATCTATACCTTTCCATGTTTGGCGGGCATTACTTAGCGCTTGGTTCCCTAAAAATGCCAAAAAACCGGGGAGCGCAATGAACTTTTTAAACCATTTATGAATCACAAAAAATATTTCTACATTCGATAGTTTGAGGATTATTATCGACAAAGTTTAAAAACGGCCCGGGATTTACATTGATCGGATTTTTTAGATCACGCGAAATTTAGGGTTAAAAAATTTTGATAAACTATTTAAAACACGCCATTTTCGGCGTTCCCCGTCATTTTTGCGGCCCGCAAATCAGCTTACGAAAAGAGCAGGGTGGATGTTGTGGAAAATCATGACGGGGGTTTTGTTGGGTTTCGATTTGGCTGGAAAAAAAATGACCTCGTTTTACATGAACAGCCCTTCCCGTTCATGTCAGTGTCTGTCAGCGTCCAGAGCATAGGACGTGCGCTTGCCTCTTCCAAAAATCAGCAAAAAAGTCAGCGAAATTATTTATTTCTTCACAGAGAAAGCTCTAGTTGCTGTGATCCTTCAAATTGTTAGATCAGAGATTTGAAGATTTTATGTAGTCTTGGGAGTGAATTTTTAATGGAGCATTCTACCGCTTTAAAGTCATCGGGGGAGCGAGCGGGCGGGGGGGGGGGGGTGAGCGAACACAGACAAGCTCTTTAAAGAATACTGGTGTAGGTTCCCCCACCAAGCACTTTAGTGTAGACAGTGCACTGCAATATGCTTTATTATTAAGACACAGTTGTTCTATTGAAATGTTTTCCTGGTTCATTGGGAGCATGGACTGTATATTAGGATAACATCCTTTTGTAGTAACTGAGGTCTCTTTGTAGGTGCAAACTCCACTTTTATTATCCTGTATACATTTCAGAATAGGTGTTCTTTTCAATTTTGCCCATTCCAGACTTGTTGATATAGCCACCTTGCAGTTAAAATTAGAATCCAGCAATTTTGTAAGTCAGCACAGGTTGATAGGTGCCCAAACAGACCTTTCATTATCCAAATCATTTCAGATACGTGTTTTTTCACTTTGGGCAACAGTACAGACTTTGTTTGATAGGAGCTACTTTGCAGTTATATGTGATACAGCAATTTTGTAGTCACATAGTGTGAATTGAAAGTGCAAAAAATACCTTTTATTATCCGATTACATTTCAGATACGTGTTTTTTCACTTTGGCGCACTACATGCAGTGTTCATTGAGGCACCTTGCAGTTTAACATGTGAATACAGCAATTTTGTAGTCACCACAGGTGAAATTGATAGGTGCCAAAAAAATTACCTTATATTATCCCGTATACATTTCAGGACAGGTGCTTTTTTTCACTTTTGGTCAGTCATGCTTTGTTGATAGATTACTTTGCTGGTTTAAATTGAATCCAGCATCTTTGGGTAACACAGGTTGATAGGTGCCAATAAAAATACCTTTTATTATCAGGATACATTTCAGATACGTGTTTTTTTTCACTTTGCGGCATGCCAGACTGTGTTGATAGAAGCATCCTGTGCAGTTAAATTTGAATCCCGCACTTTGTGTCACCACAGGTGTACTGATAGGTGCAAATAATACCTTTTATTTATCGTATACATTTTTCAGACAGGGGTTTTTTTCACGTTTGGCAGTCAAGTTTTGTTGATAGATCTAATTGCGTTAAATTTGAATACAGGCAACGTTGTAGTCACCACAGGTTGATAGTGCCAAAAAATTCTTTTATTATCAGTATACAATTTCCTAGATTACGTGTTTTTTGTCAATTTGGGCATTGCCAGCTGTAAGATAGAGCCACCTTTGCAGTTAAATTTGAATCCAGCAATTTGTAGCTCACCACAGGTGTTACTGATAGGTGCCAAAAATACCTTTTATTATTCCGTAGACATTTCAGACAGGTGTTTTTTTCACTTTGGTCAGTCAAGCTTTGTTGATAGAGCTATTTGCAGTTTAAATTTGAATACAGCATTTTAGTAGTCACCACAGGTGAATTGATAGGTGCCAAAAAAATACCTTTTTATTAGTCCGTATACATTTCAGACAGGTTTTTTTTTCACTTTTGGTCAGTCATGCTTTGTTTCATCAGAGCTATTTGTAGTTAAATTTGAATACAGCAATTTAGTTAGTCACCACTGGTGAATTGATAGCGTGTCAATAAAATACCTTTTTTTATCCGTATACATTTCAGCAGGTGTTTTTTTCAACCTTTTGGTCAGTCATGAGTTTGTTCATAGAGCTACTTTGTAGTTAAAAATTAGAATTCAGCAATTGTAGTAGTCACCTCAGGTTGAATTGATAGGTGCCAAAAAATACCTTTTATTATCCCAATATACATTTCTGTCAGGTGTTTTTTTCCTTTTGGTCATGTAATGCTTTGTTCATAGAGTACTTTGTAGTATAATTTGAATACAGCAATTTTGTAGTCACCATCAGGTGAATTGATAGGTGCAAAAAATACCTTATATTATCACGTATACATTTCAGACGGTGTTTTTTTCACTTTGGTCAGTAAAGCTTTGTTCATAGAGCTACTTTGCAGTTTAAAATTGGTATACTGCAATTTAGTAGTCAACCAAGGTGAATTGATAGGTGCCAAATAAATTACTTTTATTATCTGTATACATTTCAGATAACGGGGTTTTTTTCACTTATGGTTCAGTCATGCTTTGTTATAGATAGATACTTTGCAGTTAAATTTGAATCCAGCAATATTGTTTTAATTTGAGGGATTTGAGAATAGCTGTGAGTTGCCGTTTTTAATAGAGGACTTTCAAAAGTCTTCCATTACCTTTTCAAATTTTTATATTTCTGAAATGGATGCGAATTCAGGTGGTAAGCGAGCAAAGGAGGGGGGTAGGACATGGAGAGTAGAGGTACGAGAAGAAGGTGCTCCTTCAGTGTGGCGACAAACACGATGCCTGCGGTTCGTCAGTTGCGAGGGACCGTAGGCCTGTCATCGCTGGGTCCAGGGCCTGTGAATCTCAGTAACGAACAGCGTCGCAATCTATTCTTCAGTGGTTAAGCAAACCTGCAATCCAGCAGTCTTCCTTACTCGTCCTCCAGTCACGGCCACAAATGTCGTTCATCAGCTTCATCAGCATCCGGTCACTACATGATGCAGCCAATGTCAACTGTGTACCCACCGCTGTGGACTAATCCATTTTATGAAGACCTCTTTGATGCAAAATGCGGTTGGGGCATAAGGCATGTTAAAGATAAGACGGCCAAAGAGATGATTTTCTCTGCTCTGACGCCAGTTATGATGACATCAGTCGGAGGTGAAGGAAGCTGGTCAATCGGCAAAAAATCCCGGGCCAGTCGGGCAACGCCTTGCAGTCACTCTTGCTGGTAGCCCGCAGCTCCTGGGTGGCAGAATGTCAGGACGACGAAGTCACCTGTGTTGATTGATGATGATGATGACATTGCGGAATCAAAGTGGTCTTTTCAGCAGAATTTGCTTGCGAGCGCTCTCATCACTGGACGGGAGAAAGACGATGGGTAGTGTAAGTACGGGTCCCGGCCTCAAAAAGGGGAGAGGGGGTTGCCAGAAGTCCGCTGATATGATTCCGCCAGCACCGGTCAGCGGAAACCCAGCTCCTCGTTTATCGCCATCAAAAAGGTACAGGAACTCTCAAGCCTGGCCCTTCTTTGAGCAAGCCTCTGATTCACCAGCGAGTCATATGCACCTATTGACGGTAAATGCATAAGTAGAGGGCAAGAACCTTAGGTGTTTAACACACCTACTTGTTTAGTCCCATGCAGCGAATGCATGAGTTGAAATTGGCGAGGCAAACACTTGGCTACAAAAGGCCAGCATACCACGGCCGGGCCTCAACCACTGTCACACCCTCTGTCTCCGCCTCTACTCCTCCGTCTCCGCCACCACCAAGCGTTTCTCAGCTGCCCATTGTCTATCAGAGTCATGATTCAGGATCAGCCTCCGATTACAGACTCAACCGCGCCCGAGAGTACCAACCTAGCGCCACCAGATACCCCATCCTACCCCTTCTCCTCTTCCACCAGTTTGACATCTCGACCTGCACGCCGTACAGGGCCAGTCTAGCAGCAGCCTTCTGTCTTCCAGGTTGGGAGCTGAAGAAACCTTATAACCAAACCATCCCAAAGCCAAAAGCCTGATGTCGGCATTGCCGGCTGTTTGGCCTTGGAAATGTTGCCTTTCCGTCTGGTGGACCCACAGATGGATTCCGCCACATCATGGCCTTGCCCTGCCCCAATACAGATTTGCCGAGCAGGCATTTCTTTGCAGAAAACCATCCCTGCCCTGGCCAGCCAGTGTCATCTAAAATTTCAAAACGCGTTGTCTGCATCTGTGGCCGGAAAAAGTCATCTGACCACCGACCATGGACTAGTAAGCACGGCCAAGGGCCGCTATATCTCTGTGACAGCTCACTGGTGGAGCTGGGTGGATGTGCCTCTGGGGGTAGACTGTAGGGCTCTCAGGCCGGCGCACGCTCTTCAATTACCGCAGGGTTGTGCAGGGTTCTTTCCCCCGAGGGTCCTCTGGTGACTTCACGTGCCATAGAACAGGGCCGGGCCGGCTGGTGTTGAAATTTATCTGTCTTGGAGGACCGTCCACTCACAGGTCAGGAGCTGTGACGCTCTCGCAAACAATGACCCGGAGCGAAGGCTGGGTGACAGAACTTGTGCCAGGCAAGGTGCGGTGTGCGATAAACGGGCGAAATCTGCTGGCCACCTTAAGATCGGTAGGCTGGAGCACATCCCTTGCTGGCACATGTCATGTAACCTGTCGTCCCCAGAAAATTTCTAAAGAGCTACCCGGTCTGGACTTGCTGCTGTGGATGGCTCAAAGTCTCTAAGTTCGACTTCCGCCGTTCGCACCCTGCTTCGTCCCGCCTGCTGCGTTTTGCTGCGTCAGCATCTGGCCTCCCGGTCAACCGTCTAATGTTGATTTGGCAACACGCTGGAATTCCACCCCTCACATTGCTCCAGCGATTGTGGCAAGCTGGCATTCGCATTCACGCAAGTACGAAGGTGAAAACATGGCCGGACAAGGACAGCGGGGTTTACGGGACCTCTGGGTGTTGAGCCACCGAGAGTGGGGGCGGGTTTGAAAGAGCTCTGCACCATCCTTGCCAGTTTTGAGAAGCCACCAAAATGGTCAGTGTGGAAAATTTGCCCTTGTCAGCATGAGCATTGTGGGATTTTTAGTTCTGGAACATCGTTGGACACTCTGAAACAACAGGTCCCGCCAGCGACGGAGGAGGAAAACGACACAGATGCGGACACGGAGCCTTTCTCTCCCGTCAAACCCACAAGGCCGACAGTTTCACAATTTCATCGGTTTCCTTCATTAGGCAGTGGTTCGGGGTCCAGGTTTAGTGCAAGTGGCGCATCGCTCTCAGGGTGCTCATCTCAGGCAAGCCGGGGCTGTGTTGAAGCGGGTGCCGGAGGAAGGGAGGAGGGAGGAGGTATTCCTAGACACCGACGTTACCGACGTCCCTGCCTTGGAAAGAGGTTGGCGTGAATTGAGGCGGAGAGGAAGATGAGGAAGATCAGTTTGCTAGTGCCCCTTGACCCAGAGGCTTGGGAATCAAAGGCCCATCTCTCACATGTGCTTGGATGCTCCAGTTTCCTCCAACATGACCCTTGCATTAAGGCCATCAAAATGAACAACATTTTACTGGGTGGCCACCCTCCTGGACCCCCGGGTACAAAACAAAACTCACCCACTTTCCTTCCACCCCCCCAAATAGAAGTAAAATGCAGGAAATGGAGACCTTGCTGATTGATCAACTGGAGACATCTGTTGCGTCTGCTTCACGTTCCTCAAATGTCACGGTGGAACAACATCAGGGATGTGACAGCAGTAGAGTGCCCAAAATAAGCCGTAGCGGGCAGCAGCAGCAGGCAAGGTGGCAGAAGCCTAATGGGGGACCTCTGGCAATCTTTGTTTTACCACCTCACCAACGCATGCAAGCAGGGCACACATCCAACACACAGAGTCAGCTTAAGATCATGGTGCACGACTATCTGCGTCTCAAACACCGATGTTTTTGCATGTGTTCCGGACCCAATAGACTTTGGGGATCCAAAATGGCGAATGGCCCGAGCTGCTCGCCACGCCCATAGAGGTGGTGTCCGGCCCAGCAGCCAGCGTCATATCTGAGCGGACCTTCAGCACAGCTGGAGGAGTCATTACAGACAAACGCATTTCCCACTATCCACAGATAATGTGGATCTTTTTACTTTCATAAAGATAAATCAGGAATGGATCTCTGATAAGTTGTGGCCCCAATTGCCGGGGTCCCCAATTAGTGCCGGTCTACTTCACATTCCTCTTCAAACAGAAAGGGCCCCTCTTGAAAATTTTTTTTTTTTAAAAATGAAATTTTCTTATGCAATTTTTATTCTCTTTCCCAACAGTTATTTTGCTGGTTTGCTGTGGGGAGACTGAAAAAGACAGAAAGGGTTTCATGACAACACCTATTCCCATTTACTCATTTTATCTCTAGAAATTTTTTCGCATTGTCAAGGGTTTTTTGGGGTCATGTTGCTGTGGAAAACAGCTATAATTAAGGCCTTTGGGAACAGAAATGTGGTTTTAAGTGGCTTTTCTCCATCAAAATTTTAATAGTGGCTGAAAGTCATATTTTAATTTTTTGGGGGTCATGTAGCGGAGATACAGCTATAATCAGGCCTTTTGGAACAAAATGGGGCTTTTAAAGTGGCATTTCCCCCCTCAAAATTTTTAACATGGCTAGAAGTATTTTATAATTTTTTGATTCATGCTGCTTTGAAATGCAGCAATACTACGGCCCTATTATAAAAAAATGTTGTTTCAACAGACATTTTTTTCTTCACAATTGTCCAAAGGGGCTAAAAGGGTCATTTTTGAATTTTTGGGGGCATTTTGCTTTGAAATAGCTATCTACAGTCCATTATAAAAAAATGTTGCCAATTTGGGGCTTAAAATTTTTGGGGGGGAGCACGGGGGGCGAAACTTTGATCCCGGGGGAGTCGTCCCTAATCAAGAAGAAGGATTTGGGAAAAATAAAACCTTGAATTGTTTGGGGCTGAATCATTCAGAAGCCAGGAGGGCAAATTTTTCTCAACTAAGAAGTGTTTTTGGATGATTGGGACATTTGTATTACTTAGGAGTGGCGGACGAATTAACAATCTACACTGTAAAAAATACCTTTAAAAATCTGCGGGGAGGGCTGTATGTTGTATGTTACACACTGAAAAAAAAAGCAAAAGGGTAATAATGTAAAACTAAAAATAAAACTTCCCAAATAAATTCTGAAAACAAATGTCAGTTCCCAAAAAAATATACTAAATAGAGTCCTGTAAAAAAATAGCATAGTGCCCCACTTTGGATCTGTGGTCAAACAGATTTAGGGTCAGCTGTGGCCCCGGGCAGGGAAGTCTATGTCCCGTAAACTAAAATGGTGGTGAAAACTCCTTTTCCGGCACTTTTTAAATGTGGGGGTCTGCAGGTTTGGGGCTCTGCGTGGCCCAGGACAGGGTTTTTAATGTCCCTTCAACTAAAAAGGTGGTTTAAAACTCCTTTTCCCCGCACTTTTTAAACTGTGGGTCAGACGGTTTTTAAGGGATACTCGGTAAGGCAGATTGTTAATGTCCCTTAACTAAAAAGGTGTTTCAAAGACTCCTTTTCCTGGCACTTTTTAATTTGGGGGTCAGACGGTTAATGGCATACTGGTCCAGGGCGGTAATCAATGTTTAGTTCAACTAAAATGGTGGGTTTAAAAAATCCTTTTCCAGTAAATTTTTAATCTGGGGGTCGACAGGTTTAAAAGGTCATACTGCGGTACGGACATTTTAGTTAATTCCAGTTTAACTAAAATGGGGGTTGAAAGACTCCTTTTTCCGCACTTTTTAATCTGGGGTCATGCAGGGTTTGGGGGGCCCTGCTGCTTCCAACAGGGATTTAATGCCAGTTCAAGTAAAAAGATGGGTTTAAATCATACGCCTTTTTGGCACTTTTTAAATTTTTGGGTCTGCAGGGTTTTAAAGGGGTTTGCTGTGGTGCAAGACAGGGGGTAGTGAATGGTCTGTGATTTTTTTTCTGGGCTTTCAAACCAAAATTTGTTTCCAAGAGTAGCCTTACATTTGCTGTTGTGGATGTTAATTCCCGCTTCTCCCCCCTGTTTGGTTAAGAAAGAAGGGGTTGTTCCTCTCCATAACTTTAAAGGTCACGGGGTAATCTATTATCAAAACGGGAAAAACTTTTGTAAATTTCCGATATCGACTATCGACCCGATGACGATGTCAACGTAATCGCTCATCCTAATGTTAACTGTAGCCCATCATCCTCTCTACCCTGTATGGGGGCTTTTAGCATCGGCTGCAGTCACTGGAGGAACCATGCTTTATACACAGGGAAACGCCTTTCTTTTTTCATATAGTATATACTTTTCCGGGCCCTTCCTAGTAAGTTAAAAAACCTTACCCCATTTCTAACCCCTTTTTTCTGATGCCTTTAAACATTTATGCATCTTAACTTTTATCTTGTATGTGGTTATATGTTTACATCTTTTTAAACCCCTAAGGCTTAAGGGTTTAAAGTCTTGAGCTTTTTCTCCTTTCTCATTTTGCATTTTTTTCCTCATAATTCGTCCCTGAGGTGATCAAAAGGTTTTTAGGGTGGCGAAACTGTGGGGACAGTTGGAGTTTGTTTTAGGTTCCTTCAGGAGCCCCTTACGGGGCATCGTCCTGTCTTGGTAGGTAGGACACGTTTTTGGGTATACCGCTAGACACATGGCGTTTCAAACGTTTAAAAACACATCTTATAATACATACAACCCTACTCACAGCACATGCAACGCCTACACCATTTCCCTCCTTACCTGTCCCCCTGTATCTGGGGCAGTCGACATTTCTTTTCCCCCCCACTACAGACAGGGGGGGCAAGGGGGCCCCTGATTCATTCGCAGGAGCTTCTCTTCGTCTCTGTGAGGCTGGGAAATTTGGGGGAAATGGGAAAAAAGGCGAGGGGGAAAAATACCCCACACACCCCAAATACAAATTGCTGGACCGTTCCCCCACCAGAAAAAAGGGGGGGGGAACAGTCACCCACATTCCCCTAAAAAAACACCCATGTCGATGTCCCAAGCTTCTTCACCCACCCGTCCCGACTCCTGTCTGTGCCCGGGAGATTTGAGTTCTTGCTGCTTTCCCCCCAGTCCCGGGTCCCGGTGTGACGTGCCCCCCCATGGGGGGGGCGGGGACTACCCCGTTATTTAAAGGACAGTGTCCCCCAAATTTTTCACTAACCTGTGCCTCTTTTCATATAAGGAACTTCCGGTCTTAATTGTTGTTATACCCACATAGAGCTTGACTCCCTGGGTGCTGTTTTTTGTTGATTCCTGTGGGTTTCCGTACGGGAAAACCCTTTTCTAGTACGTTCACTTGCCGCTGCACCAGACCTCATATATCTGCTGTTAACCCGTACTGTACAAAGCCCCCCTATTTTCCCGGGGTTTCGCTACCTCCCACAGCCAACCTTCGGGGTCTTTTTGTCTGTATAACACCTGCATCCTGTCCTGCACTTTTTGGTCCCCTGCGAGATACCCATCTACGTCCAAAGGGGGCCCCGAGAAACCGCCTATACACCGCGGTTTGACAGGCTGCATTTACATGGGCCGTGCATTATTTCCCATGCTATGTAACATTTATTGCTAAAGGATTTTACTAAGTTTCATTTTGTACATGCTGGACCCATTGATTGTTCACTAAACTACAGTATACACATACAGTATCAATCAAAAACTCTTATTTGGAAGACATTTATAAAAGTATTAGAGATGCTTTGTCTTCATCACTTGGTGGCAGAACATTATAATATTAAAAATCTGTTATCTATGAAATTAGCTTTGCAGCCCCAGCTCTTTATCCAATTACCTCAATGCAGCATTTATTAAAGTTACCACACGTTGCTGCAGTTTTTACCTTGTGCAAAGAAATGTCTACCACAAAATTCCCATTCATTGAGGCATGTCAGCAATTAAGCCTGGCAGGCAAGTCCATGGCCTATTTGATCTAAGCATATTATAAAAATTGAGGTTTAGACCATACTGTAGACCAAAAGAACTTACCCATGCACACTGTGAAATGTTTTCAATGTGTTTTCTGTTCATGTCGGTAGCTCTTTTGAAGATGTTCCAAAAATATAAGTTTTGCAAAAGCTACAGTTTGCTTTGCTTCTATTGCAGTATCCTTGGGTGGCCTTAGTTTGCACCTGCGAAAGGCGGCCCCCTCCTCTCCATTCTGTTATTTTAGGAAGCTGGAATTATGTCTTTGTTCAAATTATTTTCCAGCCCATGGGCAGCCATCTGCCAGCACGTGAATAAGAAATTCTGTTATGGTCAAACCAGCTTATTCCCACTATTTTAAATGTATATGTGTGGACTTTGCTGCATTCTTGTAGGCGAAACGAAATGGCATGCTAATTAAAAGATTCGTTCTCACCGGGATCATGTAATTTGAACACTATAATAGAAAGTTTGCATATATGGAATGGCATCATCTGCATATTTCATTATTTTCTGACAAAATAGCAAAGTTAGGTTGGGTTCACACGCTATTTTGTGATGTGTATTTTGCGTTAGTATTTGTAAGCCAAAATCAAAAATAGGTCCTAATATAATGGAAAGGTTTGCATCTGTTAGACCCTTAAACGCTGCGGCAAAGATGGCAGCGTCATCTAAATAAATGTTCCTCACTCCGATCGGGACATCACCAGTGAGATTGCTGTGTCCCGATCGCTGAACGGGCAGTTAGAAGCTTTGTGGAGGCTTCCATTGCAGCATGTTTTTAAATTTCCCCTACCGGGCCCCAGGCGGAAGTGGGAGACCACCATCTTTGTACACCCTAATGCATTGTATATACAATGAAATTAAAGGGGCTTGTAGAAATGATCGAGCCCCTTAGTGGTGAAGCGCCCTAGGGGGACTCAAAGTCAAAGTAAAAACAAGTGTAAAAAAATTAAAAAGTATTAAAAGTTCAAATCACCCTCCTTTCGCCATTTTACAAATAAAAAAGTTTATTTATTTGGTATTGCCGCTTCCCAAAAAAAAGTCTGATCTATTAAAATAGAAACAAAATTTTATCTATACACTAAACACCGTAGAAGAAAAAAGTTCCAGACGCCAAAATTGCGGGGTTTTTTTTGGTATTTCATGTCCCATACAAATTGAATAAAATTGATCAAAAAGTCGCATACATTCCAAGCTGCTAGCAATAAAAAGTACACTTCAGCCTGCAAAAAATGCACCATCAGTCACGTCCATAGGTCTTAGTACAAAATGGCGCAGCGGAGCAAATTTCAAAAATAGAATACGTTTGGAAATTTTTATGGTTTACCAAGACATAACAGAAACCGAAATATGTTTAGAAATTCCCGGGATTCGTACAACCTGTAGAATACAGAAAAACACATTATATATTTACCAAAGATTGAACGCGCAAAAAAAAACTCCCGCAAACTTGGCGCAAGTAAATTTTTTTTTCCATTTTGCCCCACTTAGAATTTTTTTGGGGGTTTCCCAGTATATTCTATGGTAATATGAATAACACCATTAGAAAGTCCATCTTGTTCCGCAAAATAAAAACCTGTATTTGTAGGTGGCAAAATAAAAAGGTTTTGGCTTTCAGAAGGCAAGGAGGAAAAAAACTTGAAATCAATGGAAGTTCTGAGTACAGTTCGTCACTCGGCTGCACTCGAAACTCCCACTGATTTTAATAGTGATCCAGAATGTGTGAAGATTTTCTCCAGTTTACCCAGAAAAAACTCCTTTAAATGGACTGTAATGACCGAGTAACATCGCACAACATCAGCGAAAAACTACCAAACTATCAAAGATGTCCGAAGTTGGATGTCTTAAACGCTAGGGGATGCATGACATGCAACAATGATTGGAAAGGGTGGGAGAAATTTCACATCACACACAACTATTCAATCCTTCGCCATACTGCGCTAAATACGGGGTGAGATACGTCCCAGTTATTACGGTAATCCACAGCTCTCATAGAGAACTATGGATTACGTCTCCTCTCCCTGCTCGCACAATGCGGCGATCAGGGAGAGGAAGTGACGTCAATTATTCACAGCGTATATGCGCCGAGAAAAATGCATGTCTATGGGGCCACCCCCGCTTCCGCCACACCCCGCCCCCATACACACGGCGTAATTGCGGGGCGAAATACGTCCTGCAAGTACACAGTGTGAACATAGCCTAACAAGTACATGCGGGAAACAATATATAGGGCGGACCACCCAACAAACACATGATTGCATGAATAGACATCACATGAACATAAAAAGATATAAATTACATGGATTATCAAAGCAAATAACTGAAATACACGATGAGGATCATAAAACGCTCAAACTCATTCTCATTGATCATATTCCGGAACATATCAATAATAGGTTTGAAGCCTCCAAGAGAGAGAGAGAGGCTTTCTGGATTTACCAACAGCAGAGCTTGTTTCCTATGGGTCTCAACCAGGTTACAGAACTTATACACTAAATATTTTAACATCTCTTAGGATATCATAAACTGGGCCTCTTGAAATTCATCTCATTCCGGAATGTGGTAAAATAATCTAACATTTATAACAACAAAAGGTATGTTCCACTTTAAAAGTTTTTTACTTTTTTTGGCACATATTTTTTTCCCGAATATATATATATATATATATATATATTGTAAGCAACTAGCAGGAAAGATAATGGATGGAAGGTATGTCCCTAGGATTAGCTGCAAACAGTAGGGAAGTTCCAGGGATGTCAGAGAGGCCGGGCCAGTGGGACAGCCCGGGGCTTTCCACAAAAAGCAGAATGGCAGCAAGGGGAACTGCACTTGTGGGGCCCCCAAGGAACCGGACCTTGGTGGGGAAAAGTCAGCAGGCGAGATAAGTAACGATGGGTTACGCATGTTTGTGTAGTTTAGTATAGCTGCTGTGCAGTTTTATTGGCTGCTTTTTCTGAACGGTGTAGCGTGGGTGGGGGGCGTTCACCCCCCCGGGTCCAGGTTTTTCCCGGTACCCCTAGGCCTTAAAACCTGTGCGGGAAAAGAGCCGGGAGGATTAACCTGGGACTGTTTGATATCGGGAGTCATTTCCCCAGACGGGGCTGAGCGGGAAAGGAGCCTGCTAAGACCATGAACAGAGAGGAGGTTGCTTTCCAAGACTGTACCTGCCAATGGGGGAGTATAACCTGGTGCCTTTTATGCGGGAAATGTCATTTTTTTTGTGCTAGTTTAACGGCTGGTAACCCTTTGACAAAAGACTGCCTGTTTGTTTTGCTGGTTTTTTTTTGCTTAAAAAAAAAAACCCCATTTTTTTGGTTGAACCCCATCCCGTTTGTGCCCTCTGTGACGCAGTCCCCATTAGGTGGGGGTTGTTGGGCACTGGTTGCTAAGGGTAACAGCAGAAACTTTGGCTTTATATCTTTTTTGTAAAATGTATGCCCTGGGTAAAGGGGGCTGCTCATTCCTGCCAAACCCAGTCCCCAAAAGGGAGGAAATATGCAGCCCTGGTGCAGGCAATGCCAACAGCAAGAAACAAACCGTCTTTGCTGGGCAGATTGCGCACTCAGAGTCAATGTTTCTACCCCAGGGACGGGGATGTTTGGGGTCGCAACAGTAAAAAGGCAGTGCAGCGCCCCCCTACGAAGATGCCCCTGATGTGCGAGAGGCGTACCTGGGTTTTTGAGAGGGGGGGGAAAGAGAGAAACCCCCGGGGTGCCGGTGGACGGAAGTTCTGGCCCCCTTTTTGATGGGGGGCCGCAAAAAGGCCCTATTTTGACCTCACTACAGAGCAAGCCAAGGACTTTACCTTTTTAAGGCAGAGATAGGGCCGGCGGGGTCCCCCTGCGGTGCGGGTCGCAGAGCCCATGATTGGCGGTTTTGAAAGATAACCCGCCTCGCTCCCAGCGTTTGATCTTTAACCTTGTGCGAAGGGGCTGAACCTGAGGTGCGAGTCCATCCGCCATCGTAGCCCGGGGATGTCATGGACGTGCAAGTGGACTACCACGAGAGCTGCATCTTTGGGGTTCCCCGGGAGACCCCAAACCTGGACCAGTTTCCCCCGTGGACGTACACCACTGCAGAGTCCTCTGGGGCCAAGGTCAAAGCTTTCTCCCCCGAGACCAGGAAAACCGGAAACCGGAGACGAGTGGGGTGGCCCACCCAGAAAGAGGGGTTGGTGGGCCAGAGAAGGTACTTTCCCCCCTTAAAAAAACCCGGGGGGGCCGAGCGAAGTGCCTGTTGGAAGGCCAAAAATTTGGGGCAATGCACGCACGTCCCCAGCAGGGGGGCCCATGGAGGTGGTGCCACCCGTCGCCCTCTCCTGTTTTGCTCACCCGCCTGTAGTGCTTTCCCCCTCCCAAACCCGGGCCCTCAAGAAGCCGTGTCCGGGTGAATGGGGTCAGTTGGTGGCCCTTTTGGGATCGGGGCACCTATTTACCCCTCTTGCGGCTGCCTTTCCCCGCATGACCTGGTTTCCCAAAAAGGGGGGGGGTGGTTCATTCATGGGGAAGAAACATCCCCCACGGGGACAGTGACTATGAGATTTTTTGGGGACTCTGACCCATGGGTGGGCATCTAACCGACTTACTACACCCCTAATCCTGGGGGGGACTTCCCCCTGTTCGGGAATTTGGGGTCACAACCCCAAGGGGACGCTGTAGGGCCGGAGTCCCCCCCCCTCGTCCATTTCCCCTAGGGGAGGTGTAAAATATGAGGGGGTAGGGGTGCCCAAGTTTTGCTCAAAACTTCCGTTAGCGGTAGGGGAGGAGGCGGGAAGAGTTGCCCCCTTTGAGCAAAAATACCGGCCCTGAGGTGTCACGTGAGAATTTTGGCCCCTCGTTGCAAGACCTCACCCTAAAGAATAGGGGACCAGGGAAAACGGTACTAAATGAGGTGCCGAAAGAGTGGGGGACCCCGAAAAAAGATTTCCGCATTTTCTGTAAGAATATTTGCTGTATGGGTTTAGAGAAAAGGGGGGAAATTGTGGAACAACTGTTGGTCCCTGTACCTTTAGGAGGAGGTACGGGATATGGCTCACACAGTGGGGGGGCATTTTGGGGGGGGAGAAAACACAAGACGGTATTTAAAGGGTTTTTTAGGCCCCGGGTGTAATAAGAGATTACCAATTTCTTTTGCCTGCCCCAGGGGCGCTAACCCTCCTATGTCCCATTTCAGGACCCCCCCGTTAGTACCCCCCCCCTTTATCGGGGTTGATTCGAAAAAACGTATGGATCTCGTGGGCCCCAATTAGCAAGTTGCTGGGGGCCCACCAGTCATTTAGTCATACTAGATTTGCTCCCAGGTTCCAGGGGGCCACCCCCCTAAAAAACAGTCCCAAAGGGTATTGCCCGAGATTTAAATGCAGGTTTCTCAAGAACGGGTTTCCCAAAGGAAATCCAAAAACGACCGGGGGACACCCTTCATGTCTAGGGTAATAAGGCCCTGTGTAGATACTGCCATTTAAAACCAACTGAGGCCCCCTGGTGTATACCCTAAAAACAAACGGTTGTCAAAAGATTTAATAAAACCCTGGGGGGGATGCGAGAAAGGTGGGGGGAAAAAAAGGGGGGAGGGAGGGGATTTTTTGCTGCCCTCTTTTTATTCTCCATCAGGGGGTTCCTCAACCCTCCCGGGGTTCTCCCCGTTTGAATTGTTGTATGGGGAACCCAAGGGGATGCGGACATCGCCAAGGAGACATGGGAAGGAGGCTCCCCCCTAAAAAAAGTGTTGAGAAACCGCGCCCAGAGCAGGATCGCTCGGGGGGGAAATTTGCCCATTTAAAGGAGCACCTGCGGGGGGCACGGAGTCACGAGTCGGGTATACAATAGGGCCGCTAGGGTTAGGCATTTTAAAACCCGGGGGAACCGATTGGCCCGGGTTTCCCCACGGTCGAGAGTAAGTTCCGGCTAAATGGCAGGGACCCTTTTGAAGGGTTTTGAGAGAGTTGGAGAGGTAAATTATAAAATACACAGCCAGGGAAGAGAAAACCTTTTTCAAAATATACCACAAAATTTAATAAAACCTGGCGGATAGAGAGGCCCAGTAGTGCCCTGACAGCCCAAGTGGAACACAGTCAGATTTAGGAAAAGGGTTGTCATAGGGGACGCCCCGTCCAAAAAATCAAAAACGGGGCCTGGGAGTTGTTAAAGGGAACAGGGACTCTTCACTGACCTTCCAGGCATACAGTGTGGGACGATGAGATATGTACAACCCTGGGGGAAAAGTTCACGTCAAAAAACCCACCGAATCCCAGAAGTCGGAGACAGGCATCTCTGAGGAAGTAAGGCGCATGTTTGGCCCCGGGCTCATTTTAAAAGTCCAAAAGCGGGTGGTCAGCCCCATTTTGTTGGTGCCTAACCAAATTGGGGCTTGGCGGTTTTTGCAACGATTTTCCCCCGACTCAAAGGGGGTCTAAGTGGGATTCCTATCCGTGCCCCGGGGGGTGAAATGATTGAGGATGGGGGCAGCCAGGTACATAACAACACGGACCTTCTAAAGGTTACTGGAATTCCCCTGTCAGAAAGGCCAAAGAGAAAACTGCCTTTTCCATCCAGATGGGTGTTCCACACACCGGGTCCTTTCGGGTTTCAGGGGGCCCCAAACGAATTTAGAGGGCAATGGGTAAAAAATTTTAAAACCCCATACCAGGGACCATCGCCAAACTAGGGTGAATTGTTATTTTCAGTACTGACTGGGGGGCCCCCCTCAGAAAGTACAGGCTACCCAGTCACTAAAGGGGGGCAGGGTTTACAGCAACCCCGAAAAATCGCCATTGGGCTGGAAGAAGCCTATTGGGGTTTTTTGTGGGTAGGGGGAAATAAAACCCCAAAAAAACAAAGTAAGGCAAATTTAGAGGTGGCCACAAACCCCCGACAAAAAAAGCAGGGAGAGCGTTCCCGGGGATAGTGGCTACTACCCAGGTTTTTGCCCGAATTCGCTTTAGTTGCGCCCCCCTCCACCAAAAAAAGGGGGGAAAGGGAGTGAGGGGAAATGGTCTGGGACCGAGAACATTTCAGGGCCCTGAAAAAAGCCCCCTGTAGCCAGGGTGTTGGTGGCCCGGGGGGTTCTAAAGGTTTGTTATCCGACGACGCCTCAGAGGTGGGATTGGGGGCAGTCATGTCACAGGAGGTGAAGGGGAGGAGCACCCCCTTACAATTTGAGTAGGGAAACTCAGTCCCGTGAAGAAAAAATTCCATAGTAGAAAGGGAGTGTCGGGGTAAAATGGGGTTTGGAGTCTTTTCGGTACTATCTGGCAGGGAAAAATTTAGGTTGGTGAAGTCATGCCCCGTTTCAGTGGGTTACCGAAAAAAGGGCAATAAGCAAGGGGTTTCAAGATGGTTCCCGGCACTGCAGGATTTTAAATTTGTGGTAGAAAACAGGGCGGGAAACAGCATATAAATTGGCCTTTTCAAGGCTCCCCTGTTTGGTGGGGTTAAGTGCCCCCGTCCCTGGCCTTGGGCAGGGGGGGGGATGTGTAAGCAATAGCAGGAAAGATATGGATGGAAGGTATGTCCCTGGTTTGCGCAAAAGGGAAGTTCCCGGGGTGCAAAAGGCCGGTCCAGTGGGACACCCGGTCTTTCCACAACGCGAATGGCAGCAGGAACTCACTTGTGGGGCCCCCAAGGGAAACCCGGGCCCCTTTGGGGGGGAAAAGCCAGTAAGAAAGTAACCAAAGGTTTCGCATGTTTTTGAGTTTAGTAAGTGCTGTGCAGCTTTATTGGGGCTTTTTCTGAAGGCTGTAGCGGGGTGGGAGGCCGTTCACCCCCCGGGCCGGCTTTACCGGTATCCCAAAGGCCTTTAAAACCTGTGCAGGAAGAGGGCCAGGGAGAGAGTTAACCTGGGACGATTTGGGGAAACAGGGGGTCATTTCTCCCGACGGGGTGAGAGGAAGGACCCGCTACAGACCCCTGAACTAGACCGAGGAGGTTGCTTTCCCCGAGACTGTACCTGCCCCCATGGTGGAGATAAACCGTGTGCCTTTTTATGCTGGAAATGTCTATTATGTTTTGTGCTGCAGTTTAACGGTGACGTAAGCCTATGACAGAAGATGCCTGTTTTTTTTGTGGTTTTTTTTTGCTTCAAAAATAAAACCCTTTAAATTTTTGGTTGCAACCATCCCGTTTGTGCCTACCTCTGTGACCCCCTTGCCCACAATATATATATATATTATTATATATATATTATTATTTAAATATAATATATATTTATTATTATATTATATATTCACTCACCGGCCCTTTATTAGGTACACCATGTAGTAAGGGGTTGGGGCCCCCTTTGCCTTCAAACTGCCTCAAATTCTTCGTGGCATAGATTCACAAAGGTGTTGGAACGGCTCAATTGGTACCAAGGGGGCCCAAAAAGTGCCAAGAAAAAATTCCCCACACCCTGACACCACCCCCACCACCGAACCTTGTACAAGGCAGGATGGATCCCTGCTTTCATGTTGTTGCGCCAAATTCTACCCTCCCTCCAAAAAGTCGCAGCAGAACGGAACCCCAGACCAGGGAACGTTTTTCCAATTTCTCTGTCCAATTTCGAGACTTGGGCAAATTGGAGCCTCAGTTTCCCGTTCTTGTAAAGGGGTGGACCCCTGTGGTCTTCGTGCTTAGGCCAAATTTCCTCAAAGTTGCTACTTGCGTTTTAGAGATGCCTTCTGCCTTCCTTTGGGTTGTAACGGGTGGCTATTTGAGTCATGTTCCTTTCTATAGCTCGAACCAGTCTGTCCATTTCTCCTTTACCCCTTGGGTCAACAAGGCATTTCCCCCCACAGGGCGCCCGGGGGATGGATGTTTTTCTTTTTCGGACCATTTCTGAAACCCTAGAGATGGGTTTTGCGTGAAAAAACTAGGAGTCAGCAGTTTCTGAAATACTCGACCAGCCCTTTCTGGCACCAACAACCATGCCACGTTCAAAGGCACTCAAACCACCTTTCTTTTCCCATACTGATGCTCGGTTTGAACTGCAGGAGATTGTCTTTGACCATGTCTACATGCCTAAATGCACTGAGTTGCCGCCATGTGATTGGCTGATTAAAAATTAAGTGTTAACGAGCAGTTGGACAGGTGTACCAAATAAAGTGGCCGGGGTGAGTGTATATATATTTATATATATATATATATTATATTATATATTTATTTTCTATTTATTTTTTGTATCTATATTTATGTCAAAGTACATTTGATCAAATATATATATATATATATATATATATATATATATATATATATATATATATATTTTACATTATTTTATTTATTTTCTATTTATTTTTTGTATCTATATTTATGTCAAAGTACATTTGATCAAATATATATATATATACACATTTATGATTTTTATTTATTGGTCATTGCTCTTTTTTTTTATCATTCATATAGAGCGACACATACCATGCATTGGCTAGGGTGTCTCTAGTGCAAATCACATAAACCGACCGGTATGTGTCCTGTGTTGTGGGGATGAGTCCTTAGGGGTAGACCCTAAACAAATCCAGCATGGTACAATGGCTACAATAGTAATACTAATTATTTATTTTTTTTAAGAAAGTTTTTGTAAATAACGTTGTTTTTCTTACCTTTTATAATAATTCTTCTTGTAATACTTCTAAAATAATCTGGTATTTCTATGCGGATGTACAAGTCTGTAAATGTGATTTATTCATTAACCCCTTAACAACCCTGGGCGTATGAGTACGTCCCAGGGCCGCTAAGGCTAGGTTCACACGGCTTAACTGCGGGGCGTAATTTCACCCCGCAATTACGCCGTGTGGCCGGGGGCGGGAGCGGGGGAGGGAGCGGGGGGCACTTCGCCGGCCCATAGACAATCAAAAATCAAATAATCTCCCTTATGTACAAAATGCAGGAATATAACCATAGACAACAAGAAAAGCATAGAAAAAATATTCCTTTAAAATCTAACTTTTATTAATCAATCATTTAAAATATCAATACCCCTATACTACAATTAGGGACACTACAAACCAACATGACAATCTGTCTCCTATACTCTAAATGTTGGTACTGTTCCAATGCAGAGAACCCGCCCCAAAAAGGGCGACCCCACACAGTACCTAAGATATCCCTCAAACTTACCCTACCCTATCCTCTGTGTGTATGGGAAGTGTCAATAATGTAAGGGAAAAAAAAATTGGAAAGTATTGTTATAAATTCTTAAAAAGAATTCCGTTATATCGATACACCTAAATATCCCAATATCGATACACCTATATATCAAACGCGTTTCGTCCTGTTTCCCAGGGACTCCTCAGTGAGTCAACAATAGCTCAATGTATATATTCAATCTTAATCAACAATACATTTCAAAAAGAAGGTACCTAAACCTCCACCGTAATTCCTATGGAGGTAAAATAATCAACTGGTACCTACAGGAGATGGGATACACCCACTTCTTTTTGAAATGTATTGTTGATTAAGATTGAATGTATACATTGAGCTCTTGTTGACTCACTGAGGAGTCCCTGGAATCGGGACGAAACGCGTTTGGGATATATAGGTGTATCGATATTGGGATATTTAGGTGTATCGATATAACGGAATTCTTTTTTTTTTTTTCATTCAAAGCGTTATTTAATTAGCATAGGTGATACATCATTAACAACAACAATGGTATACACAGCGTTAGCAAAAGGGTTTAAATACATAAGTATTCATATAGTATGCAATCTGTAGATACGAAAAAAGTAAATAATTTCTCAGATAAGGAAAGAAAGCTGGGTAGAGAGAAAGCCAACCGAAGATCGCTGGAGACCAAGGCATATTGTAAATGTCAGAAATATCGTGGTTGAGGGGAGAGAAGGAGAGAAGAGAAAAAAAAAAAAAAAAAAAAAGGGAGGGGGTGGGGGGAACCAGCGATTCAGCATGTGGAAGGCAGAATGGAATCTCTAAAACCCAAATAATTGTTACAGATATTTTAGAAAATCCTCCTCAAGAGGCAACAAGAGTATATAACTATAACCGAACTGGGGTAAGGGAAGCCAGCCGATGTCAGTACTTCATCCTCAGCTGATGAGCGTGGAAAAAAGACCCTCAAAGCAGCCACAGACACTCACTATATGAGAGAGGAGTAGTGGTCAGAACCACAGAAAGCAAACCAGTCCTTCCAAACCTCAAAGAAACGCCTTGTTTCAGTATATGAGTCGCATCGCAATTCCTCCATCCTACAAACCGTGTTTTATTTTCCTTAAACCAGTCTGTAAATGTGGGGGGGAGAGTAGAGCGCCCAACCTGGGTAACTGCTTTAGGCAGCATTTTTAAAAGTAGATTTGGGAGTATTGAACCTTAAGGGGTGGGGGGTTTGTCC
>JAODAL010044976.1:0-32360 GCA_025379985.1 Phyllomedusa bahiana | reverse complement strand
CGGGGGGGGGGGGGGGGGGCGGGAACCCTACATCATGACACACTGATTTTTCCGACTGCTATTCTGTTGGATATAACCTAGAGCATGAAGTTTAGATGCCTGAAAACCCCCACACATTCATCAGGCCCTGTCCCCTGGGGCACGTATTATGAGAGACTCAGATCCCCCCTGTACAAGCATCTATGCCCTCAGCCCCCCCTGCACAGTTGGATCTCTCAAAAAAGAACCCCACTCTGCAAAAAAAAAAAACAAATTTGTTCCCCTGTAATACTGACATGAGCGTTCTGCTTTGTAATGACAGTATTGGAAAAAAGTTTTTAAAATTTTTATTACTACTATTTTTGTGTAAAGGGTGATGGGTAACTTTAAACCCCCGGCTAAAATCCCAAGAGATGGAGCCTGGTTCCCATTCTGTTCTATAAGAGTTCCCAGTACAGGGGAGGCTGTGTTCTGCCTTCTGTCATGGATTTCCCAGTACAGGGAGCACTGTGTTCCTCTCCATTCTGTTCTATGGGAGTTCGTACAGGGGAGCCTGGGTCCTCTCCACTGTTTTCTCTGGGATTCCGGGAAAACACTAGCAGCGTGTTTGTTCTCTCCATTCTATTCTAGTGGGTTGCTCATGTATGAGTGAGGTAGCCCCTGTGCTTCTTCCTTCGTTCCATTGGTATTCCACAGAAAACCCTAGGGAGAGCAAAATTGTGTTTCTCAGAGCTTCATGTTACATTTTGGGAAAAAAGTCTTACCTAGTAAGGGAAGGGATGTGTACTCTTTCTGGCTATGAAATCCCAGTACAGAGGAGCGCTGTGTTCTCTATTCTGTTCTAGGGGGAGTTCCCAGTACAGGGGAGCGCTGTGTTATCTCCTTCTGTCTATGGGAGTTCCCAGTACAGGGGGGAACTGTGTTCTCTCCATTATGTTCTATGGGAGTTCCCAGTACAGGGGAGCGCTGTGTTCTCCATTATGTTCATTGGGAGTTCCCAGTACAGGGGAGCAGTTTGTGTTCTCTCCATTCTGTTCATGGGAGTTCCCAGAACAGGGAGCACTGTGTTTCTCCATTCTGTACTATGGGAGTTCCCATTACAGGGGAGCACGATTCTCTCCATTCTGTTCTGTGGGAGTTCCCAGTACAGGGGAGCGCTGTGTTCTCCATTCTGTTCTATGGGAGTTCCCAGAACAGGGGAGCCCCTGTGTTCTCCCATTCTCTTCTATGGGAGTTCCCAGTATAGGGGAGTGCTGTGTTCTCCATTCTGCTATGGGAGTTCCAGTACAGGGAGCGCTGTGTTCTCCTTCCTGTTCTATCATGGGAGTTCCCAGACAGGGGCGCAGCTGTGTTCTCTCCATTTGCTTCTATGGGAGTTCCCAGTACAGGGGAGCGCTGTGTTCTCCATTCTGTTCTATGGGAGCTCCCAGTAGAGGGGAGTGCTGTGTTCTCTCCATTCTGCGCTATGGGAGTTCCCAGTACAGGGGAGCGCTGTGTTCTCCTACCATTGTGTTCTATGGGAGTTCCCAGTACAGGGTAGCGCTGTGTTCTCTCCTTTGTGGACTATGGGAGTTCCCAGTACAGGGGAGCGCTGTGTTTCCTCCATTCTGTTCTATGGAGTTCCCAGTACAGGGGAGCCCCTGTGTTCTCTCCATTCTCCTATGGGAGTTCCCAGTACAGGGGAGCGCTGTGTTTCTCCATTCTGTCTATGGGAGTTCCCAGTACAGGGAGCGCTGTGTTCTCGTCCATTCTGTTCTATGGGAGTTCCCAGTACAGGGAGCGCTGTGTTCTCGTCCATTCTCTCTATGGGAGTTCCCAGTACAGGGGAGCGCTGTGTTTCTCCATTTTTGTCTATGGGAGTTTCCAGTACAGTGGAGAGTGCTGTGTTCTCTCCATTCTGCGCTATGGGAGTTCCCAGTACAGGGGAGCGCTGTGTTCTCTCCATTCTGTCTATGGGAGTTCCCAGTACAGGGGAGCGCTGTGTTCTCCATTCTCGCTATGGGAGTTCCCAGTACAGGGGAGCGCTGTGTTCTCTCCATTCTGCGCTATGGGAGTTCCCAGTACAGGGGAGCGCTGTGTTCTCCATTCTGTTCTAATTGATCTAATGTTCCGAAAATCTAGATCAGTAATCTACCTTGTATACCATAACCTTATATGTATATGTGTCCATGTATTTTCATAAAATTTACATGTTTACCCCCCTCAACCCAAAAAACACAAAAAAAACGGTAAAAACCCTTTTGCCCAGTGAATTTTTTTTACGCCCGTGATGAGGGAAAAATTTTATATCTGTCACAGGGGGAAACATCATTATTACCCGGGAAAATTGATGTTATTTACATGAAAAAGACCAACAATTTTTATGCACTTTTTCCCCTTTAAACCAAATCCATGGGACAAAAATTGCATTTTCTTGGGTCCACAGAACCTTATTGTCTCCCATTGAAATTTATCTAGCCCGGGCTTTTACCACCTTTTAATCCGACGCCCCCGTTCTTTGATTTAGTTTGGCCCTTGACTTTACAGATGACGTAAAACCCCAAAATTCCGAAATTTAAAAGTTTTTCTTTGAAACTTGACTTTCAACGAACATGAAAAAAGGATTAAGAGAAAACTAAAAAACCCTTTAAAATAAAAATTTTTTGGAAACCAACCGGGAAATTTTCCCTGGATTTTTCTGCGGGGAATTTTAGGGGAAAAATTTCCCACCAGGCCTACCCTTACGTAAAAGTCATTTTTTCAACCAAAAATTTTATTTTGCCGGCTCTGGATGCTTTTTGGGGAATGCATCCATAGAGGGGATGAAGGAACGTTTCCCACCCCAGGCGCGGCCGGCGATCCCTTTTTCCCTTTTCCATTTTAAAACTAAGTCCCACTGTAGGGGAGGGCGGGCAATTGCCCCCCCAAAGTAAATATTTAAAGGTTATATTCTTTTTTTTTTATTTTTTTTTTTAAAATTCAAAAAAACCCAAAAACCAAAAATTTAAAAAAACGAAAAAAGGGAAAAAAAAAAAAGTTTGGGGGTTTTGAAGGGTTGATTTAAAATGGCAAAAAGGTTTGTTTTCTTTGGCGGGGGGCCCCAAATTATGTTCGCTAAATTTTGGAAAAAAGGGCCCTTTTTAAAAAAATGCCAACCTGGAAAAAAAAATTGTTTTTAAAAAATTTTTGGGGGTTTTTCTAGTTTATGGGCGTTCCAAAAAAAGGCCTTACAATGCCCCCCAACCCCCAACCTTCCCCGGTTCGGGGGGGGGGGGGGGGGTAAAAAAAAAACCGGGGGGGGGGGGTAAAAGGTTGCCTCCCCCCGGGGGTTTCCAAGCGGG
This sequence comes from Phyllomedusa bahiana, assembly GCA_025379985.1. Taxonomy (NCBI): domain Eukaryota; kingdom Metazoa; phylum Chordata; class Amphibia; order Anura; family Hylidae; genus Phyllomedusa; species Phyllomedusa bahiana. Next base: position 29,061 of record JAODAL010044976.1, on the reverse strand, counting down.
GTTTAAAATGCCGGGGGAAAATTTGCCTTTTAACTGAAGCTAAAATTTTTTTTGTGGTAGAATAGAAAAAACAGTTTTATGGGGGGGAAAGGGCCTCCGCAGGGGCCCCCGGGAAATTTCTCAAAGGGCCCTTTTTTCCCCCCAAAAATTTTAAAAAAATCCCCCCCTTAAGGGCCCCGGCCCGGGGGAAAATGTGCCTAATTTTGGTGTGGGGCCAGTTTTAAATTATATTGCAAAAAGAGCATGTTCCTTTTTTTTGGGCTAAAAAGAATCAGATTTCTGCGCGCCGGGTAAATACTTGTCGCCTTACGGGTTTCCCGGGCTTTTCTGGTATACCCTTTCCCTTTGTTTAAACACCTTTTTTTTTTTCCCAAATTTTACAGGGGGTTCCCTTTTGGTTTATAAGCCTTTTAAACCCCTTAAAAAATTCCCCTTTGGACTTTTAAAAAAGAAAAACTTTTCCCTAGGAAATAAAGAGAAAAAATGGACCCCCTTCTTATAATAGAAACAATGGGATGTTTGTGCATCATCAAGCAATACCCCTGTTCCCAAGGGGGCACCCGGGAGGGAAGGGGCTGTAATTGTGGGGGGCATGAGGTAGTCGCGCAAGGGTAAAAACAAGTAAAAAGGTTTGGAAGATGGCAGGTCTGCTTTTAAGGAAAGCGAAAAGGGGTATACCCAAATAAAAAGTGTTAAGGGGCATTCAAGGCCTTATTTGATTAAGGGGGCCCTTTTTTTTATGGTGTTGGCGATTTTCCCATTTTGTAAAAGGAAAAGAAAATTTTTTTTTCCCCCTACTTTTCCTTTTTTTCCCTCGATTTTTTTCCTTTTTTTTTAAGTGTTTTTCGTTAGGGTGCGAATTGGTAAACCGGCACCAAAGGGCCCATTTCTTGGGAAAGCATATGTTTGCCCCAATTCGGGGCCCCCCAACAAAAACTGCCCCTTTTAATTTAACCAAAATTTTGTGCACCCGAACCACTCCCCTTTTTAAAGCCTCCCTCCTTGGGGAATCCCCCCTCTCTTTTTGGTAAAAGGGTAAAACCAAAAAATTAAAATTTTTTAAGGGAATTTCAAAATTACGGGGTACGGGGCCTTTAAATAATGTAAAAGCGCCAAAATACCCCTTTAAAAACACCTAACCCCTTTTTGTAAAAAGGCCAAAAATCCTGTAATCCCTTTAAAAACACTTTGGGGGGAAAAGCGCCCAACAATTGTTAATGGGCCCCAACACTTTTTCTTGTATTGACCTTTAATTTTTGTTAAGACGAATTTTCATACTTGTAAAGGTAACACATCCCCCTTTTAATTTTGCCTAAAAACAATACCCTTTTTTCCCAATGCTCATTACTATTGTTGGGCCCCAAAACATTTTTTTGGGAATTGCCCTTTTCACATACCTTTTTTTAAATGGGGATTTTAACAATATTGAAAAGCTCAACCTTAAAACTTTTAATGGCCCCAAAAACATACTTGTAAATGCCTTACAATTAAAGGGTTAAAGCACCTAAACCTTTTTGTTTTAAAGTCCTAAAAACCCAAATTTTAATGGTTTAAAAAAAACTTGTAAAGCCCCCTAAAATACTTTTAAGGCCCTAAACCATAATTGTAATTTTGGTTTCCTATTAAACACTTTTTTAATGGCCCTAAAAACATTTCCCTTTGGGAATGCCCTTTTTAAAATTCTTGTAAAAGCCCCCTAACACAACTTGTTTAAAGCGCCTAACATAATTGTTTTAAAGGCCCAAAAACCCATATTGTTTAAAGCCCTAAAACAACCATTTCTTGTTTAAAATTTTTTAATACATCTTGTAATTGGGACCTAAACATACTTTTAAAGCCCCTAACACATACTTGTAATTTCCTTAACACATTTCTTGGAAGGGACTAACACATACTTGGAAAGGCCCCAAAAACTTTCTTGTAAAGCGCCTTTAATTCCCTTTTTTTTTAAAGGATCTAACAAAATACTTGTTAAAAACCCCCAACACTTCTTGTAATGGCCCCCAATTTTTCCCCAACCCTACTGTAATGCACCCAACACCAAAACTTGTTTAAAGCACCCCAACAATCTTGTAAGGGATCTAACCCATTTTTGGGAATGGCCAAAACATCCCTTTTAATGCCCTAAAAAATTCTTGTAAAAGGAAATTTTTAATACTTGTAAGGGGCCCAACAAATACTTGATTAAAGCACCCAACACTTACTTGTAATTTTACCTCACATACTTGATTAATGCGGCCTTTTTAAAATACTTTTTAAAAGGCCCAAAACATACTTGATTTTTGGCCTTAAAAACCCTACTTGGTAAGGGTATAAAAAAAATTTTGGGAATTTGGCTAAAACATATTGTAATGCGCCTAACCAATACTTTTTAAAGCCCCAACCATTTCTTGTTTTGCCCTAACCATTTTTTGGTTTAATTTCCCAACCATTTTTTTTTAATGCGCCTTAAAAACATTCTTGTAATGCGCCCAAACCCAAAACCTTTTTAATTTCTTTTAAACATACTTGTAATGCATTAACCCTACTTGTAAAAGCCCTAACACATAATTGTAAAGGGAACAACTTTTTTCCCCCATACTTGTAATGCCCCAAACCCCTTTATTTTAAAAGCTTAACTTTCTTGTAATTTCCCCCTTAAACCCCTTACTTGAATGGCCCCAAAAAAATTTAATTTTTTCTTTTTCCCCAACCATACTTGGAATGCACCTAACACTTTCTTTTTAAATTTCCTAACCATTTCCCCGGGCAAAGGCCTTTAACACATACTTTTAATGCGCCACCATACTTGGAATTTCACCTAACACAATTTCTTGTAATGCCCCCACATACTTGTAATGGAAAAAAACATTTCTTGTAATGCGCCTAACACATACTTGTTAAAAGCATCCAAAAAATACTTGTAATGGGCCCCCCCTTTTTCACTTTACTTGGAATGACCTAACACATACTTGTTAAATGAACCCTAAACTTAAATTGGGAAAGCAAACAATAATTGTTTAAAGCCCCCCAATACAGTTTTGTAATTGGGGTTTTAACCTCTTGTAATGGGGCCCAAAACATACTTTTAATGGGATAAACAACCCCTTTCTTGTTAAAAAAAGCTACCCAAAAATATTGTAATGAACCCCCTTCATATTTTAATTAGCCCCAACACATACTTTTTAATGGCCGGGCCCAACAATTTCTTTAAAAGCGGGCCCAAACAAAACTTGTTAAATTGCCTAAACATATTTTTTTTTGCCCTAACACATACTTGTTAAAGCCCAAAACACCTTTCTTGTAATGGGGGGGGGGGGGGGGAATTTAAAAATACTTGTAAAAGCCCTAAAAAAAAATTCTTGTATAATTTCTTTTCACTTACTTGGGAATGGCCTAATCTTCTTTTTAATTTCGGCTTAATCATTCTTGTAATGCCCTAAAAAAACATTCTTTGGGAAAGCGCCAAAAAAAATATTGTAATGGCCAAAAAAAAATATTTTAATGGGGCCCCAAAACTTATTGTAATGCAACCCAAAAACATAAATTTTAAAAGGACCTTACCAAAATTGTAATGCACCAAACCCCCAAATTAACAACCCCCGACTTTTTAATGGGGTAATTTAAACATACCCTTTTAATGCACCTAAAAAACATTCTTGTAAATGCCCTTAAACATACTTGTAATTTCGGCCAAACATACTTGTAAAGCCCTAAACAAAAATACTTTTTTTTTGCGGGCCCAACCCCATATTGTAAATTGGGACCAACACTACTTGTAATGCCCTAACACATACTTGTTTAAAGCACCCAACACATTCTTGTTAAAGAACCCCAAAAATACTTGTTAAAGCCCTAACATAAATTGTTTAATTTCACCTAAACCCCAATTTGTAAATTTGGGCCCAAAAACATACTTGTAATTTCGGCCCAACAAAAATTTTAATGGGCCCCCACATACTTGTTTAAAGCCCTAACACATACTTGTAATGTGCCCTAACAAAATAATTGTTTAAACGCCCGTAAATTACTTTAAAGCACCCAACAAAATACTTGTTTAAAGCCCCTAAAAAACATACTTGTAATGCACTAAAACAATTTAATTGTAAAATTTTTTACGCCCAAACTACTTGTTTAAAAGCCCTTAAACATACTTTTTTAATGCCCCAACACATACTTGTAATGGCCCAACACATACTTGTAATGCGGGCCCAAACAAATACTTGTTTAAAGCATCTAACACCCTATTGTAATTTCCTAACCCCATACTTGGAAAATTTCGCCCAAAAACCCTACTTGTAATGCCCTAAACCCCAAAATTTTAATGCCCTTAAAAATACTTTTAATGCCCTAACACATTCTTGGGAATGCACCTAAACATACTTGTTAAAGCGCCCAACCCCAAAATGGGAAGGGGCCATAAAAAATACTTGTAATGCGCCAAACAATTTTCTTGTAATGCGCCTTTAAAATATACTTTTTAATGACCCAACACATTCCCTTTTAATGACCTAACCCCAAAACTTTTTGCCCTTAAACATACTTGTAATGGGACCCAACAAAATACTTGTAATTTTCCCCAAACCCAAAATACTTGGGATGCGCCTAACCCCATCTTGTAATGCCCCTAAAAATTACTTGGAATTAACCTAACACTTAAATTTTTAATGCCCTAAAACATACTTGTTTAAAACACCTAAACTACTTGTTTAAAGCCTTTAAAACTATTGTTAAAGCCCCAACACATACTTGTAATGCCCTAAAAATACTTGGTTTAAAGGGGCCCCAACAATCTTTAATTCCTTTAAAACATACTTGTTTAAGGGGCCCTTTAAAAAATTGGGAATTTAAACCCAACCTTTCTTGTAATGGCCCCAACACATAAATTTTAATTTCCCTAAACATATTGGGAATGGAACCCAAACCTACTTGTTTAAAACCCAACACATACTTGTAAACGCCTAACCATATTGTTTTTTGCCTAAAAACTTCTTGTAAAATTTGGGGCCTAACACATATTGTAAAGAACCCTTTAAAATACTTTTAATTTCCCCCCCAAAAAACCTTTTTAAAATTGTAATGCGCCTAACACATCTTGTTTGCGCCAACCCAAAATTCTTTTCCCCCAACCCCATTCTTTAATGCACCTAACAAATTCTTTTTAAAAGCACCTAACACATACTTGTAATTTCCCTTTAAAAAATTACTTGGAAGAATTAACACATACGGAAGGCCCAAAACCTTTAAGGTCAAAAATTGTAATTTTCACCTAAACACATACTTGTAATTTCTCCTTAAAACCCCAAAATTGTAATGCGGCCCAAAACATAATTGGGATACTTCCCCCAAAAACTTTCTTGTTTTTGGCCCAAACTTTTGTTTAAGGGGGCCCCAAATCTTTCTTGTAATGCCTAACACATACTTTTTAATTTTCCCTAACACTTACTTGTAAAAGCAAACCCAACAATTTACTTGGGAATGCCCCTAAACACATACTTGTAAAGGCCCCAAAACCCCTACTTGTAATGGCCTAAAACATTTTTGGGAATGCCCTTAAAAACATACTTGTAATGGCAACACATACTTGTATGCATCTAACAAAATACTTGTTATTTCCCAAAACATACTTTTTAAAGCCAAACCCAACACATACTTGTTTAAGCCCTAAAAACATACTTGTAATGTGCCTAATACATACTTGTAATACGCCTAACACATACTTGTAATACGCCTAACACATACTTGTAATGCGCCCAACACATACTTGTAATGCGCCTAACACATACTTGTAATGCACCTAACACATACTTGTAATGCGCCCAACACATACTTGTAATGCGCCCAACACATACTTGTAATGCATCTAACACATACTTGTAATGCGCCTAACACATACTTGTAATGCACCTAACACATACTTGTAATGCACCTAACACATACTTGTAATGCGCCTAACACATACTTGTAATGCACCTAACACATACTTGTAATGCGCCTAACACATACTTGTAATGCGCCTAACACATACTTGTAATGCATCTAACACATACTTGTAATGCGCCTAACACATACTTGTAATGCACCTAACACATATACACTTGTAATGATGCGCTGTGCGCCTCAATAGGCGCATTTCGTTATGCATCATTTTTAGGCGTATTACAATGTGTCGGTCCCGGCATATAATGCGCTTAGTTTTGGTGTACGACAGTTCAGTTACATCCAAAATATGGCGTCAAAAGTGGATTTAGCGCACCACTGTATTGCCTTCTATACTGATTGTAATTGTATGAATTGGGACACAGGCATGAATAGATGTCATTTTGTGTAGGTATTACATGTTCCTCTATGCTGGATGTGATTAGGGGTCACATGAAGTTTTGATTAATGAAGAACGTGCATAGAATTGATTGGTCGTTCTCATGTAACTAACATCAATCTCGGATAAGTAATGATGTTCCTCCATGTGGTCGATATATAATTGTCATCAACACGGACCTGTAGATACAGTCAGTGACATCTATTACACACTTTCTAGAAAAATAGCAAAGACAGGCTCACCCTTGTGGCTTTCAAATCGCGGTATCTCCGGACGTTCCTTGCATTGGTAATGCACAGCGGATCTGCCGACGGTTTGGTGCGGTCAATATATCTCCAGAAAATATATCTGTAAGATCCAGCGCTTGTGATGTGTAAAGTAAGTAACTGTATTCTAATGTAATCCAAAAACACAGGAGCGAATGAAAGAAGTAAAATGCAAACGCTTACGCGTTTCGAACCGAAGCGGCTCTTGCTACGGGATAGATATTTTTGGGAGATATACAATTTCTGTTTTTGGTTGTGGGTGAATAACATGTAGCTGATGGAAAATGAAGACGCATAGACAGATAGGGCGACATGTATGAAGCTCGCCGGGTCGGGGCGCACCTTTCCACCAGTTTTCCGGCGAAAGGTGCGCCTGATTTATGTCGGCGCTGGGGCGCGCTCATTCATGCAGTGTAAAGTCCACCGTGCCTCGCCAGTGTTTGAGGCGCAGTGCGGGACTTAGGCGCAGTGCGGCGCTGCGCCTATGATTCGCAGCCCGAGGTAGTACGATCATACATGCGGGGAAAAGTCCGCCGCACCTCGCCAGTGTGTGGGGCGCAGTGCGGGACTGCGCCTCACATGTATTCCGATTCGAGCCAGGCTGGAAACAGCGAGAAATCATTAAAGATGTCCGTGCGGAGTATGAATAAAAAATCGCATTTATAAAGGAGTAAAACAGTTTAAGAAAAGAGCTAAAACCTCAAAAAGAAAATAGAATTTAAAAAAACACTTTCCAAAAAACTAGAACGGAGCAATATCACTAATTATGATATTGGAAATTGCCGGGAAATACAGTAATTTAAATTCTGAAAGCTATTCTCATTGGTCGGCAGAAACCGGACAATCAGAATAGGAGCGACAGAGACCCATTATACGCTATGGAGGACTCTTGACCACTCAAAATCAAAGGCGGGACAGTTCAAAATACAGTACAAATGCAGAAAAGAGCTGATTGGTTGAGCTAGCGGGGGCTTGGCTATCTCGGCCAATCAGAATAGGAGCGACAGGGACCCATTATAACCTATGGAGGATTATTGACCAATCAAAATAGGAGCAACAGAGACCCATTATAACCTATGGAGAAGTTTGGACAAATCAAAATCAAAGCGGGAAAAATTCAAAATACAGTAAAAATGCAGAAAAGAGCTGATTGGCTGAGCTAGCGGGGGCTTGGCTATCCCGACCAATCAGAATAGGAACGACAGGGACCCATTATATCCTATGGAGGAGTATTGACCAATCAGAATAGGAGCGACAGAGACCCATTATAACCTATGGAGAAGTTTGGACCAATCAAAATCAAAAGCGGGAAAATTTTCAAAAATCAGTAAAAATACAAAAAAGAGCTGATTGGTGGCTAGGGGGGGTTTGGGCTAACCCACCCAATCAGCGCGCGAGCTACTTCTCCCATTATAGTCTATGGAGAGATCTGCGCCATGCAATCGCGACGCTCAGCGCTGTGCGGCATGGAGTATGAATAAAAAAATAATTTTTATTAAGTGTAAAACATCAGATAAAGAGCAGAACCCTTCTCTAACAATAAATCAGTTAAATCCCGAACAACGCGTTTGTCGCCGAGCCGGCGTACATAGGCAATTGCAATAGAGAGAATTGCCGGGAAATACAGTAATTCAAATTGTTTAAGCGCTTCTCATTGGTCGGCATAAACCAGCCAATCAGAACAGGAGCAACAGTGTCCCATTCTGACCTATGGAGGAGAATTGACCAATCAGAATAGGAGCGACAGGGACCCATTCTAACCTATGGAGAAATATTGACCTTTGATTCTGATTGGTCAATCCTTCCCCATAGGTTTTAATGGTTCACTGTCGCTCCTATTCTGATTGGCCGGTTTCTGCCGACCAATGAGAATAGCTTACAGAATTTGAATTACTGTATTTCCCGGCAATTTCCAATATCCTAATTCTTGATATTGCGCCGTTCTAGATTTTTGGAAAGTGTTTTTTTTAATGTATTTTTTATTTTTGAAGTTGAGCTCTTTTCTGAGAATGTTTTCCACCTTTATAAAGGCAATTTTTTCGGATTCATACTCCTGCTGCACAGAGCGCCGAGATTTCTGTCGCGATCTTCTATCTGCTTCCTCGCATGTTCCGTTCTCGCTTCACTTCGCCTCAGCCGGAGCATTTAGACCAAAATAAACCAGGTCTGCCTGTCTGAGCTGCCGAGAGCTGCATTGCGCCACACTTTGCCGACTCGCGATCGTACATGCCTCGGAGTATACGAGCGCGCAGCCGAAAGTGGCGAACGCTGCACCTAACACTGCATCCCTGCGTCCGACAGGGGGATTCGGGCCGGGAGGCGCAGGTGACACCAAAAAACAGGCGTAAATCCCGATCATACATGTGGCCCATATTGTTATTGTAATCACAATTTTGTATAGAAGGTAGATTCCTGATTACGATTTTCGGAACATTAGATCAATTGACTCATGATTGTCACTGTATTTTCAGTAGCTTTCGTACCCTATAACCTTGTTCGTGTGTGTGTATGTGTGTAAGGTGGCAACAGCAGGAAGGGTATATAATGGTATGTATATCCCGGCCAGGGTCCTCGCATATTCCTTCAGATGCCCAGACACATGCCCCCAAGGTAAGGAGACTTGGGGGAATGAAAGGCCAATATTAGATAGGTGTCGACAGTATAGACTGTCGACATATGTTTAACGTTTAATGTTAGCATGGCTTCCAGCCATTTCCTGGGTCGGCCTTTCATTGGGAGTGAGCATAGAGCAGGGTGGGTGCTCACTCCCCATGGTTCCACTCCGGGATTTCCTGGGAGTATATAAGTCAGCAGGTACGCTGACTAATGTTGGTTACAACCCCTGACTACCTTTAAGTCTTGGGTGGAGACCTGCTGGAAAAACCAGCAGGGAAAACTTACAGGCTGTCAGTAAGTTGGTCTATGTTAGTAAGAGCCCAGACGGGCAGGCGTTTGTTTTGTTTATGTTTGTGCATGCCTTGCACGTGGACTTTCTGTTTGCTGCTAATAAAAGTACAGAGGCCCTGTATTTTTACACCTGGAATCCGTCTCTGTCTGAAAACACGTGAGTCACGATCCCAGAGCCGCTAAAGCTCACAGTATATATAATAATATTAGCACCTTGTATTTTTTAATAATTTTAGAGATTCCGTTGATAAAGGTCCTTAAAGGGGCCAAAAATATACTGTAACCACTTACCACATCTGGATGTACCTGTATATGTCATGTTGATGGTAAGGGGCGATGTAGCGGGATGGCGGCGCTATATAGACAGTGGGTGTCGGCTGCTAACTGCAGCTTACATCTGCTGGTAACAGTACGGGATGGAGCTGACCCCCCGCGGCATCTAAATGAACGAGATAGGGTGCCGTGCACCGTTCCTCGCTGCAATCAGGACTGCCGCTGTGAGATTGTGTGGTCCCGATTGGTTTACAAGGCAGCTAAAAGCCCTGTGAAGGCCTCCATTGCCGCTATGTTTCTCATTTTGCAGCAGGACGGCCACTGGGACAGAACGGGAGCGTCACAGAGGTGAGTATGCTTCTATTTTTTTCTATTTTTATTCATATATTTAATCATTCTTGCCATATTTGTATATCCTATCGCATGTACAGGCAGTCCCCGAATTACACCGTCCTGACTTACATCTGTCCCCTAGTTACAAACGTAGACTTATGGGGCATGCTGGCACCTGTAGTTCCATGTTCTACAGCAGATAGTAGCTGTGGAACGACAAGTTCCAGAATGCCACAGCAGCACATGAGGTGTAAATGAGGTGAAATCTTCTTAACAGGGGCACAGACAGCAAAACAAATGAAAAAAACCAGGGCTGTGGAGTCGGAGCCTATTTTGCAGGAGTCGGAGTCGTCATAAAATGGAGCGACTCCCAAAACATATAATAAGTTGGTCCAGTTAGTTCGATGCAAAGAGCAAGAGGCATTGGGTCCGGCCGGTGCTGCTGCTCCGATATCTTCAGCCTCATCACATGAGGAGTGTAATTGATGACATGGAGCAGGCAAAGCGCTGCCCCAGGGGGAAAGATTCTGCTCCCAGTGCAAAGAGATTTCAGCAAAATTTTTCACCTGCTTTCAAAGAAGTAGAAGATCAACCATTCATCAACACTGACTGTGGCTGAGGCAATTCCTTTATACCCCGACATTGTTAGAGATGTTGCCCCTGTGGTCACCGCTTTACCCCAACCCAAGTTAGTGTAGAGAGGCCGTTCTCTAGCCTGGAAATAATGAGAGCAGATGTGAGGTCATGTATGCAGGATCTGATGGAGGCAATACTATTTCTCAGAACAAATTCAGAGACTCCACAGGGTTTGCATATTTACAATTTTTTTGTGTTCTAAAGTCCTATCCAATAAACATATTTTACACTGACAAGCAAAAGGGTAACAATGTTTTGACTTTCAGGCTCCATATCTCACCATCCACTACAGCTTTGTACATGAGGCTACTGTCATTTTATATCCAGTCATCTTATATCTTATACATAAATGTGACCTGCAAGTATTTAGCATCTGCTTAGTTCTGCAGATTCTTTCCTGTAACTGCATTGTTACTGTTTTGCTCCTAAAAATCTAAATATTAATTTTTATTATTTTGTTAGTATTTGGGAAATCCACCTTTTTGTTTTCAGCTCTGCCTGAATCCTTCTGGGCTCTGGATCAGATTCAAGCACATCTTGACCAAAATCTGATCCCAGGTCTCTTCTACATATTCCCAATGTTGGTGCAGACAGGACTTGGATACAAATACAGCTTTTTCTAAAACTCCGCCCAGAAGTGTTCAAAAGATCAAAACATTGTTACCCTTTTGCTTGTCAGTGTCTGTTCTACCTAAATAGCTTGATTATTGTATCATAAGCTGATAAACAGCCGGATGTTACCATTTTACTACAGTAAATTTATCACTTAAACATGCGCCGTGTATGAGGGAGTCGGGAGTCAGGAGTCGGAGGTTTGGAAAATTGAGGAGTCGGAGTCGGGACCTTGGCTTGCCAACTGCACAGCCTTGGTAAAAACCCTTCTCTGCACTATCCAAAACTAAAACTGGAGTTACATTTAGTAAATAGACCGGTTCTAACTTACATACAAATTCAACTTAAGAACAAACCTACAGTCCCTATCACGTTCCTAACCTGGGGACTGCCTGTATCACAATGTAATAGGCTGTAATAATGATCATAAAGGAACTCACAGTTACAGTAAAATATATATATATTGCCATTTTACTTTTAGAATTATAATTTTAGAAATAAAATAAACAATAAAAAAGTTACACATAATTGGTGTTGTTGTGTTCTTAAAAGTCCAGTTTATTAAAATGTAACATCATTTATCCTGTATGTTGAACCCTGTAGAAGAAAAAAATCCAAACGCCAAAATTGTGTTTTTTGTGGTTTTTTTTGTCATTGCACGTAAGATAAAGTAGAAGGGAAATAGGTTGTACTCCAAAACAATTTTTCAAAATATTTTCATGATTTTATTATTTCAAATGACATTGAAAAAGCCGACCTCATCTCCAAAAATTCCCATTATATATATTTTCAAAAGATTCTAGATGTAAACAGACTTTTCGATCTGTAAATCAGATCTTTTTAAATAGAATCTTCTATACACATCACTTATTTTTCTTATAATTCATTTTCGATGAAACGATTACATCTAGAACCATTTGAAAATATATATATAATGTGAATTTTTGGACATTAAGTCGGCTTTTTACTGTCATTTGGAATAATAAAATCATGAAAATATTTTGAAAAATTGTTTGGGAGTGCAACCTCCCGTTTTTCCCCTAAAATAAGACACCCCCGAAATAAGACATAGTAGAGATTTTGTTGAATTCCCAAAAATAAGGCACCCCCCGAAAATAAGACATAGCGGAAATCATTGCTGCAGCTCCCCATACACAGGGCCGTCCCTAAGGGTGGGCAGAGACAAAGGTGGGGGGGGAGAGGGGGCGGGTGTTCCCATGCCCCATTCACCCCAAGAAACAGCCCTGGGACATATTGTTGTAGCAGAGTGTTGAAGGACCCGCGCAGGGAGGTCATGTGACTGTGATGTCACCACAGTCCCAAACATCCCAGGACAGGAGACAGAAAGTACATGTAATTAATAGAGGGAAGAGGGGGGAGAACAGAGCAATGATACTAACACACACACATCTCACAGGGTGGCTGATGGGTCATGCTGGGACTTCTAGGTCTACAAGTCCCAGCATGTCACATTTGCTAGCCTTTGAGATAAGTCACTGCAGCTGCCATAAAATGTTCTTTACATATATTTATCCTATGGTTTTTGACTCTAAACTTTTAGATATATATATATATATATATATATAATCTCACACACACACTAGTATAGCATGCTATAATTTATTTGTGGAAAAATAAGACATCCCCTGAAAATAAGACATAGTGCATCTTTAGGAGCAAAAATTAATATAAGACGCTGTCTTATTTTTGGGGAAACAGGGTATTTCTATTTTGCTCTTTTTTGGTTTGCACCCATTGAGGACCACAAGTGCCAAAGACATAATTGGAGTATATTGCACGTGAGATAAAGACTGGAATAAAAGTGATCTAAAAAAGTTGCATCTATCTCAAATTAGTACCAATTAAAAGTTGCACTTCAGCCCGCAAAAAATGCCGCCTCACTCAAGTCTGTAGGTGGAAGTGCAAAAGAGTTATTGGTTACAGAAAATGGCGGCCCGGCAACAATCAGAAAAATAGAAAATGTTTGGAATTTTTTTTACAGTAACAAAACATAACGCAAACCCTACATGTCTGGTAACAACCTGCAGAATACAGAGAATACATCATTTATACCGAAGAGTGAACGCCATAAAATCAAAACACTGCGGACATGGCACAAGTAGGTTTTTTTCACGTTTTCGCCCCACATAGAATTTTCTAGCAGCTTCCCAGTACAGGCCGTCCCCGGGTTACGAACAGGTTAGGGACTGTAGGTTCGTTTTTAAAGGGGTTGTCTCACTACATTGATTCATCTTACCTCAGTCCTGTTTTCTTGGTTTCATTTTGAATTCAGGGGCGTGTTTACTGGATTCTACTAGGCTGCAGTAGAAACCAGGTCTGTAGCTATAGCAACCAGTGCTGGCAGCCTATCAGGAGAGATTGAACAGGTCTGTAGCTATAGCAACCAGTGCTGGCAGCCTATCAGGAGAGATCGAACAGGTCTGTAGCTATAGCAACCAGTGCTGGCAGCCTATCAGGATAGATAAAACAGGTCTGTAGCTATAGCAACCAGTGCTGGCAGCCTATCAGGATAGATTGAACAGGTCTGTAGCTATAGCAACCAGTGCTGGCAGCTTATCAGGAGAGATCAAACAGGTCTGTAGCTATAGCAACCAGTGCTGGCAGCCTATCAGGAGAGATCGAACAGGTCTGTAGCTATAGCAACCAGTGATGGCAGCCTATCAGGAGAGATTGAACAGGTCTGTAGCTATAGCAACCAGTGCTGGCAGCCTATCAGGAGAGATCAAACAGGTCTGTAGCTATAGCAACCAGTGCTAGCAGCATATCAGGAGAGATTGAACAGGTCTGTAGCTATAGCGACCTGAGGAGCTGATGCAGCCCATACAAGAGGGGATATCTAGGAATAGGTAGGACACTGTTAATGGACATATATTGCAAAGTGACTTGTTTTTGCAAGATCTTTAACATAAAAAGCAGCGATCCTTGTAGCGAGACAACCCCTTAAGTTTAATTTGTATGGAAAGCAGAACAGGTATATGTAGTAAATGTAACTCCAGCCCAAAAGGTTGTTTTTTTCATTTTAGACAGTGCAGGGAAGGGTTCTTACATTTGTTTTGCTGTCTATGCCCCTGCTAAGAAGATTTCACCTCGTGTGCTGCTGTGGCCTGCTGGAACTTGTTGTTCCACAGCTCCAATCTGCTGTGGAACATGGAACTACAAGTGCCAGCATGCCACATAAGTCTCCATTTGTAACTAGAGGAGAAATATAAGTCAGGGACTGTCTGTATATTCTATGGTACGATGAATTACACCATTAGAAAGTCCATCTACGGTCAAATATCCCATATGGAATGACGCATAAAGCCGGAAAAAAACTTGTGTGCCATTTTTATGAAATGATTGGTAACGGAAAATAAAGAAACTGAAAATGTATCCATGAAGATTTTTCACATTTTTGCCACTATTTTTGTGTATAAATTGACGGTTATAATATTTTGGCTGGGACCAATATAAACATAACGGGTGGCGATGACAAAAAGGTAGATTGAATGTATGGTCCATGTATAACGGGAGCAACATTATAAGTGGGATTTCATCAAGTGCTCTCAGCATGAGACAGTATGGTGTCAAGTCAAATGATAAAATTCTGTCTGCCTGCAGCCACCCCTGGGTGGCGCTAAAGAGCTCACAACATCCTTTTTATGCAGTAAATGTCAGCTAATGGTGTCAACAGAGAGCTAGAGTTATATTATGTAATATTATGATATAAGCAGCACAGTCACTTGGTTAGCACTGGGGAGTATGAAAAACCCCTGATGGGTCCCCGGGTAAAGTGGGCCCCTTTCATGGAGACAGACAGAGAAAAAGAGGAAGAAAAAGAGAGTCATGTGTAGTATATACAGTTTTATACAGAAGCTGTAAAATGGGTCCCACGAATCAACTCCACTGGTGAGCCCCAAGAATCAACTCCAATGGCTCTTAAGAACAGCCTTATGAGTGGGCCCCGAGAATCAACTCCATTGGAAGCCCCAAGAACAGTCTCACTGGTGGGCCCCAAGTTTCAACTCCACTGATGGGTCCGAAGATTCAACTTCACTGGTGGGCCCCAAGAATCATCTCCACTGGTGGCCCCAAGAATCATCTCCACTGGAGGCATCAAGAACAGACTTACTGGGAGCTGCAAGATTCAACTCCACTGGTGGCCCCAAGAATCATCTCCACTGGAGGCATCAAGAACAGACTTACTGGGGGCCGCAAGATTCAACTCCACTGGTGGCCCCAAGAATCATCTCCACTGGAGGCATCAAGAACAGACTTACTGGGGGCCGCAAGATTCAACTCCACTGGTGGCCCCAAGAATCATCTCCACTAGTGGCCCCAAGAATCATCTCCACTGGTGGGTCCAAGAATCAACTCCACTG
Source organism: Phyllomedusa bahiana (assembly GCA_025379985.1). Classification (NCBI taxonomy): domain Eukaryota; kingdom Metazoa; phylum Chordata; class Amphibia; order Anura; family Hylidae; genus Phyllomedusa; species Phyllomedusa bahiana. The sequence goes on along the minus strand of JAODAL010044976.1, from coordinate 13,354 downwards.
GTGGCCCCAAGAATCAATTCCACTGGTGGCCCCAAGAATCATCTCCAACGGTAAGCCCCAAGAATCACCTCTACTGGTGGACCCCAAGAACCATCTTCACTGGTGGGCCTCAAGATTCAACTCCACTGGTGGGCCCCAAGAACCATATATACTGATGGGCCCCAACTCCAATGGTGGGCTCTTAAAAACAACCTTACTAGTAGGCCCCAAGAATCAACTCAACTGGAGGCCCGAAGAGTCAACTCCACTGGTGGGCGCCAAGAATCAGCTCCACTGGTGGCGCCAAGAGTCAACTCCACTGGTGGGCGCCAAGAGTCAACTCCACTGGTGGGCGCCAAGAGTCAACTCCACTGGTGGGCGCCAAGAATCAACTCCACTGGTGGGCGCCAGGAATCAACTCCACTGGTGGGCGCCAGGAAACAACTCCTCTGGTGGGCGCCATGAATCAACTCCACTGGTGGGCGCCAACAATCAACTCCACTGGTGGGCCCCAAGAATCAACTCCTCTGGAGGGTCACAGGAATCATCTCTACTAGTGGACCCCATGAATCAATTCCACCGTTGGGCCTCAGGCACCCCAGTCCAATACTGCTGATGACAGAATCTGCATGAATTTGTTTAGGTTTCTTCCCTCCTCCAAAAACAATTGAATAATTTGGGAGTCCCTGAGATTATAATCTCTGTGCTGCAGAATATGCCAGTGCTATGTAAATGAATAAATCCTATAATTTTTCGTCTATGAAGGAGATCTGGAGCTCCGTACCAGAAGAAAACGGAACTTTGAACCCCCATAAAGATATAATAAGAAAATAATCGGCATCAAAGGTCGGATCTAAAAATGATGTGTTAAAAAGTTGAGCTTCATTTTAACCCCCGGTGACAACTTCCATATATATATATACACACTCACCGGCCACTTTATTAGGTACACCTAGGTACACCTAGTTTAGAGAAAAGAAGGCTTCGGGGGGACATAATAAATATGTTTAAATACATCAAAGGTCAATATAGGATCTCCCAAGATTTAAATTTTTACCCAGGACTGTTATCTAGAACAAAGGGGGCATCCTTTACGTCTTGAGGAACGAAAGTTTCTACATAAACATAGAAAGGGATTCTTTACTGTAAGAGCAGTGAGACTATGGAATTCTCTGCCAGAGGGACTGGTCATGGTGAATTCAATAACCGAGTTCAAAAAGGGTTTGGATGCATTTCTGGAGCGTAATAATAACAAGTTATAGTTTACTAGGATTCAGGAGAGGGGTCATTGATCCAGGAATTTTATCTGATATGCCAGATTGGAGTCAGGAAGGATTTTTCCCTAAAATGAGGACAATTGGCTTCTACCTCATTGGGTGTTTTTGTCTTCCTCTGGATCATCACCTTAGCACAACAGGCTGAACTAGATGGACGACTAGTCTTTTTTTAGCCTTACAAACTATGAAACTATGAAACCATGCTAGTAACGGGTTGGACCCCCTTTTGCCTTCAGAACGGCCTCAATTCTTCGTGGCATAGATTCAACAAGGTGCTGGAAGCATTCCTCAGAGATTTTGGTCCATATTGACATGATGGCATCACACAGTTGCCGCAGATTTGTCGGCTGCACATCCATGATGCGAATCTCCCGTTCCACCACATCCCAACGATGCTCTATTGGATTGAGATCTGGTGACTGTGGAGGCCATTTGAGTACAGTGAACTCATTGTCATGTTCAAGAAACCAGTCTGAGATGATTCCAGCTTTATGACATGGCGCATTATCCTGCTGAAAGTAGCCATCAGATGTTGGGTACATTGTGGTCATAAAGGGATGGACATGGTCATCAACAATACTCAGGTAGGCTGTGGCGTTGCAACGATGCTCAATTGGTACCAAGGGGCCCAAAGAGTGCCAAGAAAGTATTCCCCACACCATGACACCACCACCACCAGCCTGAACCGTTGATACAAGGCAGGATGATCCATGCTTTTTCATGTTGTTGACGCCAATTCTGACCCTACCATCCGAATGTCGCAGCAGAAATCGAGATCATCAGACCAGGCAACGTTTTTCCAATCTTCTACTGTCCAATTTCGATGAGCTTGGGCAAATTGGAGCCTCAGTTTCCTGTTCTTAAGCTGAAAGGAGTGGCACCGGTGTGGTCTTCTGCTGCTGTACCCATCTGCCTCAAAGTTGGCCGTACTGTGCGTTCAGAGATGCTCTTCTGACTACCTTGGTTGTAACGTGTGGCTATTTGAGTCACTGTTGCCTTTCTATCAGCTCGAACCAGTCTGCCCAATCTCCTTTGACCTCTGGCATCAACAAGGCATTTCCGCCCACAGGACTGCCGCTCACTGGATGTTTTTTCTTTTTCGGACCATTCTCTGTAAACCCTAGAGATGGTTGTGCGTGAAAATCCCAGGAGATCAGCAGTTTCTGAAATACTCAGACCAGCCCTTCTGGCACCAACAACCATGCCACTTTCCAAGGCTCTCAAATCACCTTTCTTCCCCATACTGATGCTCGGTTTGAACTGCAGGAGATTGTCTTGACCATGTCTACATGCCTACATGCACTGAGTTGCCGCCATGTGATTGGCTGATTAGAAATTAAGTGTTAACGAGCAGTTGGACAGGTGTACCTAATAAAGTGGCCGGTGAGTGTATATACACACATACACTGCTGGAGCTATGTAGTCGTATCTGGGTCGTATCTGCTCATGATGCCTACAAGAGGCCAAAGATACCTGGCATCAGTCCAGCCCATTCACCAGCTGGACCATCTTAGGTAACTGCCCTGGTCCTCAGCTGTAGAGGAGCTCCTAAAAGATGGTTCCTAGTGGTCCAGAGTCTAGGTCATATCTGCTTATGACATCTACAAGGGGCCACAAATACCCAGCATCAGTAATACCAATTCACCCACTGGACCACCCAAATACCTTGGTCATTAGCTGTAGAGGAGCTCCTCAAAGATGGTTCCTACTGGTTAAGAGCCTGGGTCAAATCTGCTTATGAGACCTACAAGGAACCACAGGTCCCCAGCATCAGTCCAACCTATTAACCAGCTGGACCCTCTTAGGTAACTGTCTTGAACCTCAACTATATATGAGCTCCTCAAAGATGGTTCCTACTGGTCAAAAGTCTGGGTCGTATCTTCTCTTGACGCCTAAAAGGGGTCATAGCTACCCAACACTAATCCAATCGACTCACCATCTGAGGCAACTTCCTTTGTCCTTAGCTGTAGAGGAGCTAATCAAAGAGGGTTCCGACTGGTCAAGAGTTTGGGTCATATCGGTTCATGATGCCTACAAGGGTCCACAGATCCCCAGCATTAGCCCTACCATTTCACCAGTTGGACCATCTTAGGTAACTGCCCTGGCAATCAGTTGTATATGAGCTCCTCAAAAATGGTTCCTACTGTTCAAAAGTCTGGATTGTAACTACTCTTGACACCTACACGGATACCCAACACTAATACAATCGACTCAACAGCTGAACTATCTTAGGTAACTTCCCTTGTCCTCAGCTGTATATGAGCTCCTCAAAGATGGTTCCTACCGGTCAAGAGTCTGGGTCGTATCTGCTTATGAAACCTACAACAGGTCACAAATGCCCAACAGTAATACAATTGACTCACCAGCTAGACCACCTTAGCTAGAGAGGAGCTCCTCAAAGATGGTTCTAACTAGTCAAGAGTCTGGGTTGAATCTGCTTATGACACCTTCAAGGGGCCACAGATCCCCAGCATCAGTCCTACCCTTTCACCTACTGGACCATCTTAGGTAACTGCCCTGGTCCTCAGCTGTATATGAGCTCCTCAAAGATGGTTGCCAGTGGTCAAGAGTCTGGGATAAAGCAAGGAAAAGAAAACTAAATTGAAAAGTTTAGCCCTTGTGGGTGCTGACTGTAGGAACATCCTGGTGCTTTGACAATCTTTGCCAGGACAATATGGGTACATTCTCTCATGCAAAGGTGACCCTGGGGCTCGGGAGTTTGTAACCATGGGTATCCATCAAGACCACTGGGTCCCCTAGGTGTCCACAGGGCTAATGTGGTGACATGCATGGCCAGGTGCATCTCCTTCATGGTAATGGGAGATGTTGTCATTCATCATGGTGCCCAAACGGAAACCAAAGGACGACATAAACATCACACATACACATGAGGACTGGTTACCCCTCCTGCCCTAAACTGGGACACAGTAAAGTTCCTTCTGACGACATTGGTGGTTTTCATATTTACCACAAATCCACAGGCACCTACAACTCTGACTTGTGCCCAGATGCCACCCTATGGTATACACCGCCATGTAGTGCCAGGAAGGCTCCCGTCAGTAGTGTCAGCTCTTAACACCAAGGGGCTGACATATCATATAGACACAGCTGTGACCAGGAAGGTGACTTACCTCATCGAGTCCAAGAACAAAACACCCTGGGAGTCCCAGCATATGGCTGGAAAATCCGACGTCAGCAAATATGTACAGTAACACAGGTGAATGGTGAGCAGTGCGCTGTATATATATATATACACCCCGGCAGGTGCAGCTCTTACCTGGACGCTCTCACTGCAGACTCCAGGAGCAGCGCTCACAACCATCTGCTGAAAGCTGCACCGGAGGAACAGGCCCCCGATGACACCCTCAGGGCTCACCCCCGGGAAATCAACCTTTGGGTTGCTCCGGGAGGGGGAGGAACACTGTGTGGAAACTAACGCACAACTGTTCCTGCAGTGCAGAAAACCTGGGGGAAACCCGGGAAAATGGGGGGAACAAAAAACCCCAAGGGGGACGCACCAAAATCTTTAAGCCCCCCCCCAAAAACCCCCGGACCCCCCATTGCCCGCAATAATAGACAGAAAATTACCCCCTCCCCAAGTGCCTTTAAATCCTCCCCCCCAAATTGTCAGGTCATTACCCCTGCCCCAATTTGTCAGTGTCTTTTACCCTGCCCCCCAAAAAGTTTTGAATTTCCACCCCCCCCGTAAAATTATCCCCCCCCCCCCAATTTGTAAGCGTCTTTACCCTCCCCCCCAAGTGGTCATTACCTGCCCCCCAGTGTAAGGTCATTATCCTGCCCCCAAGTGTCATTTTTACCCGGCCCACCAAGGGTCAGGTCATTTTTCCTGCCCCAAGTTGTCGCGTCATTATCCTGCCCCCCCCAAGTGTAAGGCCCTTTTATCCTCCCCCCCAAGTGCCCCAGCGCTTTTATCCGCCCCCCAAGTGTCAGGTCTTTAATCCTCCCCCCCCAAGTTTTCCAGTGTCCATTACCCCCTCCCCCCCCAAGGGGTCAGGCTTTAATCCTCCCCCCAAATTTGGTCATTTTTATCCCCCCCCCCAAGTTCGTGAAAATTCCTCCCCCTTTTTGTCAGTGCTTATCCCCCCCCCAAATTTTCTGGTTTTAAACCTTTCCCCCCAAGTGTGTTCTTTATCCTGCCCCCCAAGTGTCAGTGTCATTATTCCTCCCCCCAAGTGTCAGGTCTTTAAACCTGCCCCCAAGTTATTCCTGGGGGTCTTTTTTATCCCCCCCAAGTGTCGGCATTACCCCCCCCCAAAGGTCAGGGTTTTACCCTGCCCCCCGAGTGTCAGGGTAAAATTTTTCCTGCCCCCAAGTTTAAACGTCTTTTACCCGGGCCCCCAATTTTCGGGTGTCATTTTTTCCTCCCCCCAATGTCTTTAAATTATCCCCCCCCCAAGTTTCATGCAAAAATCCCCCCCCCCAAGGCCGTGCCCTTTTTTCCTTTCCCCCCAAGTGTAAAATTTTTAAAATTATCCTGCCCCCAAGTGTCGTGCCCATTATCCCCCCCCCAAGTGCGGGTTAAAATTATCCTGCCCCAAGTGTCGTGTCATTATCCTCCCCCCAATTGTCAGCGTATTTTTTCCGGGCCCCCCAATTTGTAATTTGTAAATTACCCTTTCCCCCCCATGTGGTCTTTCCTTCCCCCCAAAGTGTCAGGTCATTATCCTGCCCCCAAGTGTCAGTGTCTTTTCCCTCCCCCCCAAAAAAGGTTGGGGGTTTTTTTAATTCAGCGTCATTTCCTCCCCCCCAAGGGGTCATTTCATTATCCCCCCCCAAGTTCAGTTCTTTTCCTGCCCCCAATGTCAGGTCAAAACCTCCCCCCCAAGTGTCGTGTCCTTATCCTGCCCCCAAGTGTTTCATTACCCTCCCCCCAAATGCCCAGGTCAACCCTTTTCCCCCCAAGGGGTCATTTGTAAATTACCCGCCCCCAAGTGTCGGGTTTCATTTTTCCCCCCCCAAAGTGTCTTGTCATTATCCCCCCCCAAGTGTCAGGCTTTAATCCCCCCCCCAAGTTCGTGCATTACCGGCCCCCAAGTGTCAGTGCCCCATTACCTCCCCCCAAGTGTCAGGTCATTTTCCTGCCCCCAAAAGTGTCAGGTCTTATCCTGCCCCCAAGTGTCAGGGTCTTTAAAACCTGCCCCAAGTGTCGGGCCATTTATCCTCCCCCCCAAATGTCACCCCTTTTTCCCTTTCCCCCCCCAAGTGTCAGGGGTCATTTCCTGCCCCAAGTGTCAGGGTCATTACCTCCCCCCCAAGTTTTAGCTCATTTTTCCTGCCCCCAATTTGTCAGGTCATTATCCCCCCCCCAAGTGTCAGGTCATTATCCTTCCCCCCCAAGTGCAGTGTAAATTATCCCCCCCCCCAAGGGCCCAGGCTTAATCCTGCCCCCAAGTGTCGGTAATTATCCGCCCCCAAGTGTCAGGGGTCTTTTACCCCTGCCCCCAATTTTTTGGTCATTATCCGGGGCCCCCCAAGTTCAGGTCATTATTTTTTTTTCCCGGCCCCCAAAAGTGTCGGGTTTGCCCCCCCATTTCCTTTTTCCCCCCCAAGGGTCTTGTAATTATCCTCCCCCCAATTTGCCCGTGTTTTTTCCCTTTCCCCCCCCCAAGTGTCAGGTCATTTTTTCCTGTCCCCAATTTTCCCAGTTCTTTATCCCCCCCCCAAGTGCCCGTGCCCCATTATCCCCCCCCCCAATTGTCGTGTAAATTACCCCCCCCCCCCAAATTTTGGCTTTCCTTTAAACCTCCCCCCAAGGGGTCAGGTCATTACCCTTTGCCCCCCAAGTGTAAGGTCATTATCCCCCCCCCAAGTGTCAGTGTCATTACCCTTGCCCCAAGTTTTAAATTGCAATCCTGCCCCCCAAGTGTCAGGTTCTTTAAATCCCCCCGGCCCCCCAATGTCAGGTAAATTACCCTCCCCCCCAATTTTCAGTGTAAATTATCCTGCCCCCCAATTGAAAAATTTTATCCGGCCCCAATGTCGGTTCTTTATCCGCCCCCCAAAAATGTCAGTGTAATTATCCTGCCCCCCAAGTGTCAGTGCCAAAACCCCCCCCCCAAATGTCGGGAAAAATACCGGGCCCCCAATGTTCGCGTCATTATCCCCCCCCAAAAAGTGTCAGGTCATTACCCTTTCCCCCCCAATGTCATTAACCCGCCCCCCAAAGTGTCAGTTCTTTATCCTGCCCCAAGTTCATTATCCGGGCCCCCCAATTTGTCGCGTCATTTTTCCTCCCCCCAATTCGGGTTTCATTACCTGCCCCCAAGTGTCTTGCTTTAAACCCCCCCCCAAAGTGCCAAAAATTTTAATCCCCCCCCCAAAAGTGTCATCGCCCAATTATCCTGCCCCAAGTGTCGTGTCATTATCCCCCCCCCAAAAAGTGCCCCGGGTCCAAAACCCTTTCCCCCCAAGGTCATGTCATTATCCCCCCCCCCCAAGTGTCTTTTTCTTTTACCCTTTCCCCCCAATTTCGGGACCCATTTATCCTCCCCCCCAATTTGTCATTTATTACCCCTCCCCCCAAGTGGTCAGTGTCTTTTATCCTCCCCCCCAATTGTCATGTCAAAACCTCCCCCCCAAAAGTGCAGTGTCATTATCCTCCCCCCCAAGTGTCAGGTCTTTTACCCTTTCCCCCCATTACAGGTCTTACCCTCCCCCCCAAGGTTCAGGGTCATTATCCCCCTTCCCCAAGTGCTGTGTCATTATCCCCCCCCAAAAAATTTTTTCAGTGTTTTTACCCTTCCCCCCAAAAGGGTCAGGTTTTTTATCCTGCCCCCCCAAGTTTCAGCTCATACCCTGCCCCCAAAGTTAAATTTTTATTACCCTTTCCCCCAAGGTCCAGGGTATTATCCTCCCCCCAAATTTTCAGTGCCCATTATCCTCCCCCCAAGTGCCCAGGTCTTTTTTCCCCCCCCCCAAATTTTTAAGGGGTTCATTTCTCCCCCAATTTGTCAGGTCAAAACCCCCCCCCAAGTGTCGTGAAATTAACCCTTTCCCCCCAAGTGTCACCGTCTTTTTCCCTCCCCCCAAAGGGGCAGCGCTTTTTCCTCCCCCCAAAAGTGTCGGGGGTTAAATTATCCTCCCCCCAAAGTGTCAGTGTAATTACCCTCCCACCAAGGTCAGGGCATTATCCTGCCCCCAAGGCAGGTAAATTATCCTCCCCCCCAAAGTTTTTCCCAAATTTTTTGGTCATTACCCTCCCCCAAAAGGTGGTCATTGGTAAAATTTTTTTCCTGCCCCCCAAGTGCATGTCTTTACCCTGCCCCAAGGGTTAGTGTCATTATCCTCCCCCCAATGTCGGGTTTCATTTTTCCCCTAAAGTGTCGTGTTTTTTTCCCCAATTAATCCTGCCCCCAAGTGTCGTGTCTTTCCCTTTCCCCCAAAGTTTATTTCTTTTATCCTCCCCCCAAAAGGTTCAGTGTCTTTAATCCCCCCCCCAATTGTCATTTTCATTATCCTCCCCCCAAGGTCAGTGTCTTTTATCCGCCCCCCAAGTGTCCAACCCCCTTCAATCTTTTCCTCCCCCCCAAAGGTCATGCCCCTTTAAAATCCTCCCCCCAAAGGGTTCAGGTCATTTTTCCCCCCCCAAGTTTCACTTCAATTCCCTGGGGCCCCCCCCAAGTGTCAGCTCATTACCCTTTCCCCCCAAGGGGTGCAGTGTCATTATCCTCCCCCCAATTTGTCGGTAAATTATCCTGCCCCCAAGTGTCAGTGTCATTTCCTCCCCCCAAAAGTGTCATGTCTTTAAACCCTTCCCCCCAAGTGTCAGGTCATTATCCGGGCCCCCCAATTTTTCATTGTATTATCCTTTCCCCCCAAAAGTTCAGTGTTATTATCCCCCCCCCCAAGTGTCAGGTCAATCCTCCCCCCCAAAGGTACAGGGGTAAATTACCCTTTGCCCCAAGTTCGGGTTCATTTTTCCCCCCCCCAAATTTTTCATTTTTTTTTTAAAATTTTTTCCCCCCAAGTGTAAAGCGTCATTATCCCCCCCCCAATTGTCAGTTTTCAAAAACCCCCCCCCAAATGTCATTTGCTTACCCTCCCCCCAAAGTGAAGGTCATTATCCGGCCCCAAGTGTCATTTGTCTTATCCTCCCCCCCAAGTGTAGGTCTTACCCTCCCCCCCGGGGGTAAATTTTCATTACCTGCCCCCAAGGTAAAGGTCATTTTTCCCGGGCCCCCCCAAGTTTCTTGTTTTATCCTCCCCCCAAAGTTCTGTGTTCATATCCTTCCCCAAATGAACCTTTTTAATTACCCTTTCCCCCCAAGTGTCATTTTCATTATCCTGCCCCCAATTGTCATCTTAATTATCCTGCCCCCCAAGTGTAAAGGGTCGTATCCTCCCCCCCAAGTGGTAAATTTTATCTCCCCCCCCAATGTAAATTTACCCTGCCCCCAAGTGCATTGTCATTTCCCCCCCCCCAAGTTTAAGTGTACAAACCTGCCCCAAAATGTCAGTCTTTGATCCTGCCCCCCTGTGTCAGGTCTTAAATCCTCCCCCCCAAAATGTGTCAAAAATCCCCCCCCCCAAGTGTCGGGTTCATATCCGGCCCCCAAGTGTCAGGGTTTTATCCCCCCCCAATTTTCCCATTGACATTACCTCCCCCCCAGGGGCCCCAGTTCATAAAAATCCCTTTTCCCCCCAAGTTTCAGGACAAACCCATCCCCCAAGGGGTTTAATGGGCGTTCCAAATGTCCCCAAAGGGGTTCGGGGATTATTTTTTTTTTTTTTAACCAGCCCCCACGAACGGGGAATTTAATCCTGACCCGGGGCAGGAAATACTCCGGGGGCCCCCAAAGGGGACATGAAAATTAATTGCCACCCAAATTTGGGGACATGAAGGGGCAAGAAATCCCTGCCCCCAAAGGTTTCAATCATTAATAAGCCACCATTGGGGGGGTTCATGTTAAATTAAATCCGGGCCCCAAAGGTTTCACGTCATTAATAATCCCCCAAGGGGGGGAAATAGACATTACCGGGGGCCCCAATTGTTCAGGGGCAAAAATACCCTCCCAAAGGTTTCACGTCTTTTTCCGGGAAATGCACGTTCCCAATTTAATCCCCCCCCCAAAGGTTCCAGGGGGGAAATTAATCCCCCCCCCAATTTTGTCAGGTAAATTACCTCCCCCCAAAGGTAAAGTCATTAATTCCTGCCCCAAAGGTTAATGCATTAATTCAAAATCCCACAATTTTTGGTACAGGTTTTACCCCCCCCCCGGGGGCAGGATAATAACTGCCGGGGAGGAAAATTTTCCAGGCCCCCAAAGGTGAAAACGCATTTAAAACCCCCCCAAATTTTGGACAGGATTTTACCCCCCCCGGGGGAAGGGTTTCATGCATTAATTCCTTTTCCCCAAAAGGGGGGTTAATTGCATTAATTCCGGGGCCCCAAGGTTGGGCCCCTTGTCATTAATTCCTGCCCCAAGTGTCGGGGCGGGTAATCCCCCCCCCAAAGGTTTAAAAATTGGGGAAAAAATCCTGACCCCCAATTTACCCCCCCCCCCCCCAGGTAATACCTGCCCCAAAGGTTGACATGTCATTAATCCTGCCCAAAGGGGGGTTGGTCCGGGGGGCAAAAATCCATCCCCCAAATTTGGGTCAGGGGGGAATTAAATACCCCCCCCCCAGGAAAATAGTTACATTCGGTTCCCCTACACTTGGGGGGCCCGGGTAAATACCCCGGGGGGAAAAACCAATTTAAAAAAGGGAAAATTTTCCCGGTTCCAATTGGGGGGAAGGAATAATTTCCCTTTGGGGGAGGTATGAATAATTGGGGGGGGCTTCCAAAATTGGGGGGGGTTCCAAAGGAACTTCAGGAAAGGACATTGGGGGGTGGTTATGCCGGGGTTTAGGGTAAAGCCTGCGGGGGCCGGGTAAAACCTAAAACCAGGGGGCAGGAAAATTGACCGGGGAAACACCCCCTTGGGGGGCGGGTTTAAATACACTGACACTTGGGGGGGGGGAATAATGACCAACACTGGGGGTTGGGCAGGAAATGATTTAAGACACAATTGGGGGCCCAGGAAATGACCTCCCACTTGGGGGGTAAGAAATAAAGGGGCAAAACCTGACATTTTGGGGGCAGGTTAATGACGCTGAAAATTGGGGGGCGGGAAAGGGCCTGACATTTGGGGGGCAGGAAATCAATTAAAACGGGGGGTGGGGGCCCAAAATTGGGGGCAGGATAAGCCCACTGACACTTGGGGGGAAGGATAATGACACGGGAAATTGGGGGGGGCAATATTGAAGGGGGCAAAAAGACACTCCTTGGGGGGGGGCAAAAACCTAAAAGGACATGACACTTGGGGGCGGATAATGACACTGACATTTGGGGGGGCGGGAAATAATGGGCTGACATTTTGGGGGCAGGATAAGGGGTTGGCCGGGGGGGGGGCCTTTTTTTGGGGGGGGCCAGGATAATGACACTGAAAAAGGGGGGCAGGAAAATTGACGCTGAAAACTTGGGGGGCAGGATAATAAAAGGAAAACCTTGGGGCAGGAAAAAGACCTGAAAAATTGGGGGGGGGAAAAATGACACTGCCACGGGGGGGCAGGATAATGGGGACACTGGGACCCCCTTGGGGGAAATTTAAGGGACACGGACATTTTGGGGGGAAGGTTTAATGACCTGCCCTTGGGGGGCAGGAAAAGGGGAAACGACCCTTTGGGGGAGGATAATGACCTGACCTTGGGGGGCAGGATAATGAGCTGACATTTGGGGGGGGGCATGATTAATTACGCGGGACACTTGGGGGGGCGGATAATAAAGGCGGGACACTTGGGGGAGGTTAAGACACTGACACTTGGGGAGGATAATGCCCTGCCCACTTGGGGGCATTTTTTTAAGGGGGGTCCCTAACTTAAAAACTTTGGGGGGCAGGATAATGACACTGACATTTGGGGGGGGGGATAAAGAGGCTGACATTTGGGGGGGGCAGGAAAATTTACACTACATTTTGGGGGCAGGATAATGCACGGGACATTTGGGGGGCGGGATAATGACCGGGCCCTTTTGGGGGGGCAGGATAATAAAGCGGCCCCTTTGGGGGGCAGGAAATAATGACATTTGGGGGGCAGGAAAAAGACCTGACACGGGGGGCAGGAAAAAATGAAAATTTGGGGAAGGATAATGACCTGACATTTGGGGGCCCAGTATTTTGACGCCCCTTGACACTGTTTGGGGGAAGGGTTAAATGACACGGAAAAACCTTGGGGGGGTTGGGCTTAGGATAATGACGCGGGGAACACTTGGGGGCAGGTTTAAAAGCCTTTTGGGGGGCAGGAAAGAGGGACACGGGGGCCAAAAATGGTGGGGGGGCAGGGAAAAGGACCTGAATTTGGGGGGGGCGGGAAATAATGACCTGAAAAACAAGGGGGGGGGCCCAAAAATTAAGGGCCTGTTTGTTTAGGGGGGGGTACAATTGGGGGGAGGATTTTGGGGGGGACTTCAGGGGGCCCTTTGGGAAAGCCGCCATAAAAGGAAAACCCCGGGGGGCCCCAAGGACCCCTTTCATGAACCTGGCCCCGGAAAGCAGAGGCCGCACCCAGCCCCCCCCCTTTTCTTGCTTGCGCCGCTCCCCCCACCACTGACCGGGGGGCCCCGGGGTTCTTTTTAAACTGTTTTAATTGAGGGGCACTTTTGGTTCCCCGTTATGGGGAAACTTTTGGTTCAAGGTTTTTGGGGGGCACTGTTTTTTCAGGGTTTTTGGGGGCTTAGCGGTATGTTTTTGGGGGACAGTGGTTCAATTTAGGGGGGCACTGTGGTTCACTTTTTTGGGACACTTTTGGCTATCACTTTTATGGGGGCCACTGGGGTTCACTGTTATGGGGGAACTGGGGTTTAAACTGTTTTTGGGGGCACTTTTGGTTTTGCCCACTGTTAGGGGGGCACGGGGGTACATTTGTTATGGGGGCACTGTTTGTCACTGTTTTGGGGACCTGGGTTCACTTTTAATGGGGCATGTGGGAGCACTGTTAGGGGACTGTGGAAAATAAAAGGTTAGGGGGGGACTGGGCGTCCCCTGTTAGGGGGACACGGGGTTCACTGTTTTGGGGGGGCCTGGGGCTGTCATTTTTAG
>JAODAL010044975.1:0-32360 GCA_025379985.1 Phyllomedusa bahiana | reverse complement strand
AATTTACTTGTAGGGTTGTTTTTTTAAAACTTGATTTTTACTGAATGAAAAAAAGCACAAACAGGCTTAATTAACTTTCAGATATGAATTATGCTACAGGCAAAATTGCTTCTTTGGCGGTGAAATAGAACGTTTCTTTTACTAAGTGCAACTACAGAAAAATACTTAGTTAACCCTTGGATGTAAATTGCGCAAAAGAATTGAGCAGCCAAAAACTACCAGCTTTGTAGCGTGTTACAATTGCGTGTTTTCTACGCTACACAACAAGAGAAAAAATTGTAATTAACCTTTGCTTGTGAATTAGGCTACAGGAAAATTGTATTTTTTGGCGGTGAAAAAGACGGTTTCTTGGAGTCACCACAGCAGCAGAACAACGCTTAATTAACCCCTGGATGTAAATTGCGCAAAAGAATTGAGCAGCCAAAATGAATTTGGTATTTTTATTGTAAAAACGCTGTTTTTTTTAAAATGAATACAACGGGGAACAGGCTTAGATCACCCTTGGATATTCAATGTGCTGTGAGCAAATAGCATTAAAATGTATATGCAGCTGCACTGGACACACACTGGACTTCAGTTCCAATACCCCACAAAATCAGAAATAGAACATTAAGAGAAGCAGTCTCTGAGACAAGCAGTGACACCCCCCAAAAATTGCTGTATAAAAATGAGTTCTTTAGTATCAGCTATCATAAGCAGCCGCACAGCACCTTCCCTACTCAGTACATTGAGAGCGGTATGAGCTCCGCGTCGCGCCCGGACTTATATAGGGGCGGTGATGTCACAGAATCCCGCCGGTCTCTGATTGGCTTATCTCTGCACATGTCATGCAGGATATGCCCTTCTTCCTCCCAGAGTTCTTTGCCCCATGTAACACCATGTGCTTGCAGCCATTTTATCAATCAAAAGCACACTTCGTTCACCCGCAGCACCCCAAAGTTCGACTTCGTTCCGAACCGAAGTTTTCCTGAAATTCTAAACGAATTCCTCTTCGTTTGAATCAATTCGCCCATCTCTAATCATAGCGTTTTCTATTGAGACATTTCCTAACAGTGTCTTATGCACAAGTTGTCCCCTCAGAATTGCAGCAGTTAACTTTTGGGCAATGCAAAGAAACAGTATTCAGCAATATCAAAGTCCCTAACTACTAATGTCTAGGATTTCCTAATCTTGTTGTTCCCCAGCCCTAACTAATCTATCTAGCAGCTTTTCCTTTGTGAAATCACTGGGAAATGGTGTGTCTGCCTGCTCTGAAAAAAAGTCCAGCAGAGAGAGCAATGTGTTTAGTTTACAGTCTCTAATCATAATGGCATTCACCAGGAAATACATTGACAACCATAATACAGGGTCATGTGATTTTAGCAGCCCATGAGTTCATTACCCCCTCAGCAATTATGTTTTTGACCCCCCTCTGTGCTCTGCATTGACTGGCTGGCCACCAAAAGTACAGGAAGCAGCGAAAGTAGCTCGATCTTAATTCTCCATCTCGATATTTTTACCTGATTTTGAGGGAAAAAATTGAATTGGATCACGAAAAATTTAAAAATCAACTCGATTTTAACTTTTATCGATTAAATTGCTCAACCCTTACAAGAACCACTTTCATACATCAGGCGCATTATACACTGAAAATGAGACTTTACTATTCATTTCGACGTGCCTTCCTTCATACATGTTGCCCTACGTTTTTTCCCCCCATGGCCTAATGCTAAAAAGCTATGAAATAACTGAGCCCAAAATGCACAATACACACCTAGATGAGATTCATGAAGGGTGTTGAATCCAAGATGGGGTGAACTCTGGAAGGTTTCACCTGTTCTTTTACTTTAGGGGCTTTGTAAATGTGACATGGCATCCACCAAAATCTGTCTTCTAAAAGCCAGATAGCGCTCCCCACCTTTTACACCCTGCCATGTGCCCAAACAACAGTTGAGATCCATACATAGGGTATTGCAGAACTTGGAAGAAATTGCATAATATATTTGGTGTGCTTGTTTCAAGGATTCCTTGTAAAAATGAAATATTTTCAACTAAAATTTCAGATTGTTGGAAAAAAATAGAATTGTTTATTTTCACAGTGTAGCAAAAAAAATTTGTGAAAGACCTGTGGGGTCAATACACTCACTGCACCCCTGAACCACTAGTTTCCAATTTAGAGTTTTTTAGCATTACTTATATTTTAGTAACTTAGGGTACCCGCAAACCTGTAATGGTGCCTAAGGAAAATTGTCATAAAATGAGACCCCAAAGTATAGTAGGTGCTCCTCCTATTCTGCAGCTTGTGGTTGAGCCAAATAGTGCACCAGGGTAACATATGAGATATCGCTAACAATGGCAGAATTGGGGGAAGCAATGTTGAGTTCCATTTCCCTGGTCACATCTAAAAATTGAAAATCTGCAAAAAAGTTACATTTTTTAAATTTCACCGCCACTTTGCTTTAATTTCTGTGAAACACCTAATGAGGTAATAAACCTCCTAAATACTGTTTTGGATACTTTAAGTGATGTAGTTTCTCAAAGCCACATCAGAACTGGACTAGTCCCTTAAAAATCTATGTTGCAAATTTTCTTGAAAATGTGAAAAATTACTACTTATGGAGACATGTATGATCGGGTTTTTCACACTTTTCTGGCATAAAATGCGCCTAAGTGAGCTGGATACAATGTCTAATGTACCTAATGAATGTGTTAGGCTTATTTTTCATAAGACTCGACACTTTCTAATGCGCCTAACATGAGGGGGCATTTTGGGAGCGTTCTGGGGCACCACACTCGTAATATTTGACACATATATGAATGTGGTTCGACAAAACTAGGTGCATTATTGCTCAAACTGGCAGACCTATTTCAATTTGGTCTGCCTGAGCCTGAGGAGTCGAAGTGGAGCTACTTACACCAGTACAATAATGAAAAGTAATTTCTTATAATTTTCAAACTGTATAAAATTAAATTATTTAAATTTAATAAAAATGTTATCATCTAAAATTAATATAAAAACATATAATATCCAAAAAATATAAAAATATCTCCTATAAAGTGCACTTAAATTTAATACAATCTAAAACTAGTTTTAGATTAAATAACCCACTGATGAGGTTGTTCAGATTTTACAAATTTTAATTTTTACTGCATTAACCCCTTAAGGACCAAGCCATTTTTGGCCTTACTGACACAGCCCTATTTTTGAAATCTGGCATGTGTTACTTTATGTGAGAATAACTATTTGACACTTTTACTTATACATGTGATTCAGATATTGTTTTCTCGTGACACATAGTAAGAAATTTTGGTCTATACATTCCTTGTTTCTTTGTGAAAAATATAAAAATTTTGTGAACATTTGGAAAAATGTGTCATTTTGAAAGTTCCAAAATTTCTGCGTGCAATAAAGATAATTATTCAACACAAAATAGTTTATAACTAGCATCTACCATATGTCCACTATAGGTTGGCATAATTTTTTTAATGCATTTTTTTAAGACTTCTAGGGGCTTAGAAACTTAGTAGACATTTCTCACATTTTCAAGAAAATTTGCAATACACATTTTTTTAGGGACCACTCCAGTTCTGAAGTGGCTTTGAGGGGCCTGCATGTTAGATACTCCCATAAATCACTCCATCTAAGAAACTAGACCACATAAAGTATTTACAACAGTGTTTAGGAAGTTTGTTAACCCTTTAGGTATTTCACAGAAATTAAAGCAAAGTGGAGGTGAAATTTCAAAATTTATCTTTTTTGGCGATTTTCAATATTTATCTATTATTCACTGCAATATGGTAAATGTGACCAGGTAAATGCAACTTAATATCAATTCCCCCAGGTCTGCTGTTTTTAGAGATATCCCATATGTGACCCTAGTGCGCTATTTGGCTCAACCCCAAACCTCAGAATAGGAGAAGCACCTACCAGACTCTGGGGTCTCCCTAAGGTGCTAAAACTTAATAAACATCCCTAAAAAGACCCCATATTGGAAACTAAACGGAAACGGAATATATCCAGGGGTGCAGTGAGTATATCCAACCCAGAGGTGATTCACAAATTATTTTTAGCATTAGACTGTGAAAATGAAAAAAATTATTTTGCTCCTGAAATAATAATTTTCAGGCCTTTTGCTCCTGAAAGAGAAGTTGCAGCACAGCCAAACAGCAGTGTGGGAAAGGTTTAAAACTGAGTATTTTGAGCGAGTGAACGAGTCTGAGAGTGTGTTTTCCTTATAAGTGTGTTTCTTTTAAGTGTTGGAGACTTAAGATTGAGCGGGAGAAGTCCTTGTTAATCCTCCAGCAATTACTTGTGTTTATTTATACCTGTGTTTATTTTTTATTGCAGTACATTTAAAATCTATAGCAGACATATAGTTTATACTTGTAGCTACACTTATTTTGTGTATAGTTTACATTTATAGTATTAAAGAGTAATCAGTAGTTCTATAGTTACAAACATACATAGTGGCTGAGGACTTGTTGAGTCAGGTGACTGGTCAGGTGACTGGTCAGGGGTGTGGTTACCTAATCAACAGAGCTTAAATAGCAGCTGTTGGGGCTGGTGAGGCCTTTTGCTCCTGAAAGAGAGTTTGCAGCACAGCCAAACAGTAGTGTGGGAAAGGTTTAAGACTGAGCATTTTGAGCGAGTGAACGAGTCTGCAAGTGTGTTTTCCTTATAAGTGTGTTTCTTTTAAGTGTTGGAGACTTATAATAATAATAATAATAATAATATTAATAATATTTATTTATATAGCGCCACATATTTCCGCAGCACTTTACAAATTAGAAAGGGGGTAAATTTCAGACATTACACATTAAAAGAACTACAAATGAGACACGAGGTATGAGGACCCTGCTCGCGAGAGCTTTTCAATCTATTATGGTGTATGGGTGAGACAAAGGGTTAAGAAGTGCTCAGTTTACTATGGTCCAGCCCGTTACATAATAAGGGTGGTTTACATAGAAATTGGGGGACCCACCACCCGACAGTTAAGGCTTTACGACAAAACCTTTTGAAACCTTGGGGTTTTTTCTTTTAAAATTTAAATAATTTTTTTCCGGCCTTTTAGCTTTAAAAAGAATTTCCCGGGCCAGCCGAAACAAAAGGGGGGAAAGGGCCTGAGCTTTTGAGGGGGGATGGAAATTCAAACGGCCCTTTTTTTGGTTTTTTTAAAATGTTGAAAAATTAAAAATTTTTGGGGGGGGAAGGGGCCTTTTTAAAACCCCCCACCCAATTTTTGTGTAAAATTATCCCTTGTTTTTTTTTTTCCAACCTTCACCCCCTTAAACATCCCGCGGGAAATATTTTTTTATTTTTTCCGGGCTAACCCCTATTTTGGGGGGGTGTAAAGGGGGTTTAACTTTTTGGGGTTTTAAAGTTTTAAATTTATTGCTTCAAGTTACAAACAAGGGGGCCATAGGGGTTTCTGAGGGTCTTTTGATTCCCAGGTGTGTCAGGGGAATGTTTCTGGTGGGCCAATGGGCGGGATTTCCAAGGGGCCTGTTGGGGTGGGGTGGTTTTTTTTAAACAGAGAGGGCAAAGGGGAAAATTAGGGGGAGGGGTTTAAAATTGAGTTTTGACGCATAAAAACCAGTTCAAGGGTTTTCCTTTGGGGGGGGTTTCTTTAAATATAAAAAGGGGCTTAAAGGAGTTTTTCTAAATTACACGCTTTCAGCCTTGCAGTAAACCGGGCCCATTTTGAACTGAGGGGGGCGGGGCTTTTTTGGTTTGCCTTTTTTCCCCCCTCTTCCCCCCCCCCCTTTTCAGCACACAGAAAGCTCTCCTCCCTTAACTTCTATACAGGGGGGGTGGGGGGGGGGGGCCCCGGGGGGGTTTTTGCTCCAGATTTAAACCCCCTGTGGGGGTTCCTCCTAGGCCCGTTTCAGCTCTTCCCTGCCGCCCTCCCCCATCAGGAAAACAGGTGAGCTAAATCCTTTTTAAAGTGTGGACCCAAGCAGGGGGGATGCAAGGGGGTTTTCCTAAACCCCCTGCTTGGGCAACAAATCTGCACATCCCCAACAACAAACAGACCCTGTCAAACAGCACGGGGCAGCTGTAAAGTTTTTTACAAAAACCCCAGGGAGTGTCCACAAATTACCCCGGGAGCATGAAGCTTTTCCTTTCCCCCTGATCTGTATGGGTAATTTAAAAATTTACAGCTCCACAGACACATCATGATTATGTAACAAAACGGGGGTTCACTGGCCCAAAAACCCCTCTGGCAAAAGGCGGGAAAGGAAACAGGAAACACCCCGGGGTTAAATCCGGGGGCAGCAGGGACACGAACCAATGCCTTCCCCCTTCCCCCCAATACAAAAGCTTTCGTGGGGGAGGAGCTCTCTGTTGACCTTTTAATTCAACCTAAAGTTTTCCATCCCAGACCTGACAGCCATTGAGAATAAGGACCCAACGGTCGGTTTGCTATGAGATTTTGAAAAGCTGATGTACCCAAAAAAAAAGGGCCCAAAACGTGGGAACTTTTTTTTTTTTTTTTTGTGATAAACATATTTCAAAGCTGCTTTTTTTTTAAAAGATCTTTTAATTAAAACCCAATCTTTGTAGCGAACAACCCCTTTAAATTGAAGACTTTAGATTTGGGGAGTTTAGAGGACAGTATTTTATTGCTTTTTATTAAAATTTTAATTCTAACCCTTTTTGGTAACATCCCCCAGAGTTCCATTTTTACAATGCTGTCCGTCCCCAAAACCTGTGCAATGTATGCCATCCTTGAGCAACGTTGGGAGGGGGCTTACTGCTGTGCAAGATTTTGCACACGCAATTTAGAAGTCCGAATCCGGGAAAAAAATTTCGAATGGGGTAAATTTGGGAAAATGAGTTTGCTGCTCACTGACAACCCAATTTAAAGGTGAAATTTGTTTGGGGAGGGTGGAAGCAGGAGGTGCGGGAACATGAGGCAGTTTACTGGGTAACAGTCAAAAGAAGGGTAGGGGGAAAATTTTTGTCAGGGGGGCCCAAAGGTCCTGATCTGGTAAAACCCCAAAAAATTTTTGAAAGGGAATTGGCAGATGGGGGGGAAATACAGCTTAGAAATACATTCCCGGCAGCAAGAACATTCCCCCCGTCTGCTCCGTAAGATGGGGAATAGGAGTGCGGGCCAGGCAGACAGGTGCTGGTATTTGGGGGTTTCCATTATTAGGGGGCACAGACAGGCAATCTGCCACAAAAACCGGGACCCGTGGGAACAGAAATGTTTTTTAACCTGGCCCAGTTCGACAATATGGGGGGGAAGGGTTTACAGTTTTCTGGGTGGGGCTGGTGAGAATCCAGCTGCCATGGCCACATTGGCCCCAAATTAAAAAATTTTTAAAAGGGTTAGGTTTAAGTGTCCTTAAAAATGATTTCAGGGACTTAGGCCAAAACCCCCTAAAGGGGCAAGACCTCCAGGGAAAATATTTTGAGAAATATTACCGTTCCACTGCCCCCACCAGAGGGGCCAGAAGGGAAAAATTAGAGAGGTAAAAAAATAATTTGGCTCAAAAATTTTTTTGAAGGAAAGAGGGATTTTTTTTTTTGGGTGAACGGGGCTGACTTTTTATCAGGCTACAGATTTAAACCTAGGGAGGGGCCCGGCCACCAAAATGGGGAGGGGTTGCAGTTTGTATTTGGGGGAAAAAAAATGCCAGGAAATTAAGAAAATTTTTAAAACCCGGGGAGTGGGGGGGGGGGTTAACTACAAAGATAGCAGCAAAGATAGGGGAAGATAGAGACCCGGGAAAATGGGAAAAAAAAAAAGGGGGAGCATTTGGGGGGAAAGGGGGTGTAAAATATTTAAAAAAAATCAGGAAAAGGAATAAAAATTTGAAAAATTTTTTAAAAAACTTTTGCAGGCCCCAATTGCCCAGAGTCCTAACCAAAAAAATACAGGAACCCAGAATTACTAATAGTTGAAGAAAAATATACTAGGGGGGAAAAAAGGGAGAATGGGGGACGAGAGAAACGACTGGGGGGTTTAATTACAGGGTTCCCAGTCCTTTTAAAAGGGTCAAAGGGCCCCGGGAAAAGGGGGAGGTGTATGTCCTATGTAAAGTCCCCCCTGAACCCCAACACTGGGGGAAAAATATAGGAAACGGGTAAAAACGGGTTGGAATCATTTTTGGTAAATATCCAGGGGGGTAACAATAACAATATAATAACTAATAGGGCCCTGCTATGGGCCCCCCAAAAAATAACAAACCCCTTTGGAAGATTTACCCCTTTTCGGGCAAATAGGAAGGGCGGCTAATCAGAATGAGTTTTATTTTGGGGCGCCCTTTTAACACCCCAACATCTTTTGGGGGAATCTAAAAACCTGTAGCTCTCATAAAGGAAACGGGTTAATTGTCAATAACTAATGAAATTACCTTCCCAAAGGGTGCAAAAACCCCCAATAGAAAAAAGGGCCCCCTTCTAGACTTAAAATTGACTAAAAAACCCTTTACAGAGTAACAAAGGTTCAGGTTGGGGGGGCCCCCCTAGGAAATAGGACCAAAATTTATAAAAACCTTTTCCGTTTATCCTTCAATAAAAGGTTTTTTTTTGTCAAGGAGCCAAAAAAACACAAAATTTTTAGGAAAGGGCTAATTTTATTTTTGCTTTAGGAGGGCCCCAAAACCTTATTGCCCGGGGATAATGTTTTTAAAAATATGGCCAGAACAAAAAATTTAAAGGGGATTTTTTTTAAAAACATCCTAGGCTCCCAAACTGTAAAGGGGCCCCCATACCTTTTGGGTTTTAATAAAAAAAATTTAAAAACGGGAAAAAAACCCAATTTTAAAATAAAACAGGGTTTGTAAAAGGGCAATAAAAAACAAAAAAAAAGCGTTTCACCTACAAAAAAAAAGGGGGTTAGTGAAACCCCAAAAGAACATGGGGAAAAAAATAAAGAAAAAAAGTGTGTAAAATAAAGAAAAAGGAACAAAGCTGGAGAGGGAAAGACATCGCTATAAAATTTAACTTTAAAACCCAAAATATTTTTTAACTAAAAAAAATTTAGCCCAGACATTTGGCACAATGACAAGGTGAAGGTCCCGGAAAGCAGCCACAGCAGCACATGAATGGCACAATGACACATTTTGGAAGGGGGACGGCATCAACAAAAGAAAACAGCTTTGAGGTCAAAATAGGGGGCACAATGACAAAAGTTTTTGGAGGGGGCCCAAACAGGATGGGCCCCAATGGCGAAAACGCGAGTGTGGGGGGCAGGAAAGCAGAAAGCATAGGTCAGAAAAGGGGCAAAAATTTACAGGGTTTTGGGGGGTTGACCCCCCAAAAGAAACAACGGGCACAGCAGAAAGGGGGGTTGCAGATAGTGGGAAAATTGAAAAATTCTGGAGGGGGAAAAAAAACGGGAAGTGGGCCCACAGGGGGGCGGGGACAGCTTCTCCACTGAAAAACTGGGGCATTTTTCAGCCAAACATCCATTTTGGTGCAGTAGTCCAGGGGATTTCTAACTGGGGGGGGCCCAAAAGTGCGGGCCCAAGAAAGGCCCCCCACGGGTTGGTTAGTTCTGTTCCGGGCCCCTGCTGCGGGCGGGGTTTTTGCCCCCCCTCACTAGATGGGAGAAGGAAGCTGCTCATCACGACTAAAGGGTTTTGGTTTGCGGGTTTGAGGACGGTTTTAACGCCCCCTTTTAAGCCTCCCCCCCCACCCTTCCCACAGCAGCCTTTGGCCAGGGGTACGTGAGTGCAAAAGGGGGAAACCTCCCGGTCAGAACCTTAAAGGAAAAGGACCATGGCGCACTTTGGGAGGGGGCCCAACTGACTACGGAGGATTTCTCTATGGGTATTTGAGTTTGCCCCTCCCTCTCACACGGGAAAAAGGGGGCCCCCTTTTTGGGCCCGGTTTAGCGAGGGCCCCCAAAAGGGGGAGACCCAGAAGGAAAACCCTCTGCCGGGGATGGTGACTTTTCAGCTGCCCACTACCGGAAAAATAAAGCATGCTGCGGGGCCATCTGACAATTTACTCTGGGGGACTCCCGTCCTCCATCTCCACTGAAATACTGCCAGGGTTGCTTGGGGGTCCCCTCCTTCGTCTTCCTTTTTCCCCCTTTTTACCCCTCCAGCGGCCTCCTCATCCTCCCTGTCACCTGGGTAGAAAAACCACCTTTCACCAGAAAAATGTTTTGTGCTCCAATGTCCTTCTCCTCCTCCATTTCCCCACCCCCCCACCGTACTCATTTTGGGCCGTGAACATGTAGTACCCACGTCTCCAGTCCCCTCCCCCAGACAGTTTTTTTCAGCACTTTTCCAGGAAAAATAACGGGCCCCCCTCAAATGGGCCTCACAAACGGCGGGTTTCACGCATAAGCTCCCACGGGCTGACTTAAAAGTTACCAGGGGAGTCCCTTTTCACCTGGATCATCAAAAAACGAAAATTGGCCTTTTCCTTTTTCATACAGTCGGTCCCCAAAAATTGAAAGCGGGAAATTCCCAAGGGGTTTAAAAACCCACCCGATATAACGGGGTGTTGGGGGGGGCGGTTCTCCCCTCTGCCAATTTCGAGGAGAGTGTGCCCGGGCTTTGAAAGGGGGGGTGAAGTGCATGCACATTTTCCTGAATGTTCTGAAGATCGGGGAAAAAACTTCGGGAAAACCTTTCCCCAACCCCCATTGAAACGGGTGGGGGCCTTTCAGGGGCATAGACCCAACCCCTCCTTTTACAACGTGGACCCCAGTTCCTCCCATTTTCCATCACCATTTTTTTCCAAAATTTGAGGTGCGGAAAAAACCCCACACACCCTTTTCCTCTGCATGGCGGGGAGCAGTTCCTCCCCTGTGTGACTTCGTTCCCCCAAAAAGGCAAGCCAGGGGTAAAACCTCCATGACACCGCGGTTGCCCTAGCATTTGGAGAATGATGGAGCAGCACTTGGGAAAGGCAAAATTTGGTGGGGGGGTGGAGGAGGGAGGCGGACATTGGCGAAAGGGGGCACAGTTTGACAAGGGAGGGGAAAAGCGCCCGCCCCCTTTTCCAAGTTTTTGGGTTGGGGCTGGCGGCTGCACTTCACCCATTGGGGCCAAAAAGGCCCTTTTGTTTTTTGGGCCCTTTTACCTTATTTTAAAAGCTCCCCCGTCCGCCCTGCCGCGCACCTTGGAAAAAAACCCCAAAAGGCCAAGGTTTGGGCCCACCTTCTTTTCTACATTTTTGTGTTGGCTGGTATTTGTTTTTTTTGGAAAAAAAATTTAAGGGTTGGGGAATTTATTGTGGGAAAACCCCCCCTCCCCCCCAAATTTATTCTCTGACGGTGCAGAGTCCCACCTTTTTGGAAAAGGGGGAATTATCAGAAACCAAACAACTTGGACGGGACCAGGTCAATTCGGGAAACCATAGGAAATGGTTGGGAGCATTTTGGGGTTGTCTCCTTTTAAAATCACCTCTTGAATGATTTCCCAGGCGCCATGAGAGCGAGGAGCATCTGAACTGGGAATTGATTGCAAAGAGAAACAGCCCCCTTCTGCAGAGGTGGTGGAGCCTTGACTGGCTGAAAATGGCATGCCCCACGGGGGCGCTGCTGCGGCAGCGGGAGGACCACCACATCTGAGCCTCTTTTCTCCCACCCCCAAACCGGATGGTTTGCTGCATTGTTTGGCCGCGGGGCCGGGGGGCCCAAACGTTGTTTCCCGGGCCCCCTTTTCACTTTTTTTGCCCACAATTCTACATTTTCCCAAATTCCCCACTCCCCCCTTGACTTAGCAAACAACTGTCACCCCCGATTTACTGATTTTACCGCCCAACCGCCCGCACTGAGTGACTACTTTTTTTGCCGCTTTCCTCGCGGGCCCCCTGTGCCCCCAATTTTTTTTTAAAACCTGTGAAGCGGGTTTTCTACCCCGTGGCCGTGTGGCTCCCGACCTCGTACTGCTGCTACCCTGCTGACTCACGGCCACACTATCCCCTTGCTGGCTGCACTGCTGTCTGACACACAAGCTGACGTCCTCTTCTCCTGACGATGATGAAGCCCTTGCTTCACCCGGCTCCCAAGTGCAGTCGGCTACATTATCATTGTTTATTGTTGGATCTTCACTGCTGTCCCCCTCAACGGTCTTGGTATGCAGAGGCCGACCCCTCACAACATGACCTCCCATGCCACTCTCCACATCCATACTTTGCTTCCTATTGCAAGAAGCAGGGGATATCGGCCCCATTTTTCGCTGCCAAGTAGCTGCTGACTGTCCTCAAATTGTTAATTCTCGCTGTATAGTGGCGCTGAGCACAGACCACATAGTAGATCTCTGGCTGAGGGAACCGGATGGGACAGAGGCGGGATGAGGATAGGTAAGGGCCGCTGACCCGCTCCCGGGCCATGCTAACTAAGGGTTGTGTCTGACGTTCCCACCGACTCTTGGCTGGGGTTTTCAGATGTCATCTGGGTGGAAGTGGATGACCTAGTCAACCAATCAAGAACCCTTGGGTTTCTAGTCAACACGGCCACTAGATGACACCGGCAGTTCTGGCCTCACCGAGTGACCCCTGCTGCAACGTCCCCTTACTGTGCTGCTACCTGTGCCTGGTCCAGGAATGTTTGTGCCACTGCCACTCACATGTGAAGAGCCTGCCACCTCTCTGTCTAACATACTGTTTGTTAAAAAATGTACAGACTCTGTTTAATGAAGATATCTGTATATGATAAATACAAAACTGTATTTGACTCCAAATGAACCCTCTAACAGGCTTGGGTAACTCGTGGATATAAATTGCGCTACAGAAATCACCAGGAAAAAATTAACTGGTATGTGGCATGTTAAAACGCCGTGTATTTTACTGAATAAGAAAGCACAAACACGCTTAATTAACCCTCGGATATAAATTATGCTTCAGAAATCACCAGGAAACATTTCCTCGTCTTTGGTGTTTAAAAACACTGTTTATTTTACTGACTACAAAAGCAGAAACATGCTTAATTAACCCTCGGATATAAATTGCGCTACAGAAATCAGCAGCAATAAATTAACTGGTATGTGGCGTGTTAAAAGGCCGTGTATTTTACTGACTAAGAAAGCAGAGACACGTTTAATTAACCCTCGGATATAAATGATGCTACAGAAATCACCCAAAAAAATTTCCTTGTCTTTGGCGTTTAAAAACACTGTTTATTTTAGCTGACTTAAAAGCACAAAACAATTGCTTAATTAACCTTGATTATAAAATTGCGCTTACAGAAATCAGCCAGCAATAAATTAATGGTATGTTGGCGTGTTTTTTAAAAAACGCTGTTTTCTTTTTACTGAATTAAGATAAGCACTAAACATGCTAATTACCCTCGGGATAAAAAATTATCTACAGAAATCCAAGGAAAAACTTCCTCATCCTTTTGGAATGTAAAAAAAACACCATTTATTATTACTGGACATACAAAATAGCAACATAACAAACACGCTTTTAATTAACCCCTGGATATAAATTGTGCTACAGAAATCAGCAGCAAATAAATTAACTGGTATGTGGCTGTTTTTAAAAACGCTGTTTCTTTTATGACTACAAAAGCACAAAATACGTTTGATTATTAACCCTTGGAATATTAAAAACTATGCTACAGAAATCACGCAAAAAATTAAATAACTGGTATTGTCGCTTGTAATAAAATGTCGTTTCTTTTACTGATAAAAAAAGCACAAACAGGCCTTAGATAGCCCTTGGAATTCAATGGGCTCCAGAAATCGACAGATGGCATTAAATGTACAAATCTTCTATGGAGTCAGAATTGGACCTCACTGGACTTCAAGATAGGAAAAAAAAATGCACAAATAGGCTACAATATCCACCGTGATGAGTTAAAAAATTCTGATGTTTATTATGTCTTTAATTAAAAAAAAAAAACAGGTATAAACATGCCATATGAATCACCCTTGCTTGGTGGAGCAGTAATCAGTAGTACGGGCTAGTTTGGGGTTTTTTTTATCTCTTGGGTCTGCTTGGCATTTTCACCTCACATAAACTGAATCAAAATTATAACGGAAGAGGAGCCAGTAGTCTCTGATAAAAGCAGTTGACACCCCTTCTAAAAAATCGCTGTTAAAAAATACATATTTATTTCGTGTGAGATCTCTGCAGCAGCAGAGTTTTTGCAGTTCGGCACGGTTGATGAGAGGTGTGTGTGAGCAGCCGAGCGTCGCATACGGACGTATTATAGTGCGCTGACGGTCACAGAATCCACGCCGGGGTACTTGATTGGCTTATCTCTGCACATGTCAATGTGGGTGTTCCTTTTCTTTCCTCCAGAGTTCTTAGCCCCATGTCACACCAGGTGCGTCGTGGTCATTTTTTCTATTTAAAAAACACGCTTCGTTCCGTGATTTACCCCAAACTTCGACTTCGTTTAGAATCGAAAAAGGTTTTCTTGAAATTCTTAACAAATTTCACTTTGTTCGAATCGATTCAGCCTCATCTCTAATTAAGGGGTGGTTAGCCCCCACCCCCGGGAATGATCTCGGGTCGGGGATGGGTTGGGTTTCGAACACTCCGGAGATGATGTCCGCTTTAATACACTAATCTACTTTAGAGTTCACGCGATCCTCAGGACGTATGCATAAGTCCTAGGTCGTTAAGGGAATAAATTAGAAATTTATTTTTGCTGCTCTCACACTTAATTCTACATACAGCAAGAGCCAGCACACCAAAGGTCTTGCTGGGACCTGTGGTGCCACCCAAGCAAGGATCAGTCCCAATTGAGTTCTATTCACTGACATGCTATTCTGGTGACTTTTCTTTTATTTTCAAACTATCTATAGCCTTTATACATGTTAGGTGCCTTACTAATGCGCCTAAGTTTCGTTATGCGCCAATCACATATGCGAGGCGCGCAGAACTTTAAATTCCATTTATAATCACACAAAAAAACACTTTCATACATTCAGGAGCATTATATACTGAAAACGAGACTCGACAATTCTCTTCGAATAGCTTTCCTTCACACGTCGCCCTTGATCTCTAAGTTTTCTAATGTAAAAAAATTAAAAACTATTTTGTGTGGAAAACCAGAACTATCTGTCTTACACACAGAAATGTATGAACTTCGAAAATGTCAATTTTTTTAAATTATTGCGATAATTGGTATTTTTCACAAATATATAAGGATTATATGGACCAAAATTTCTTACTAACTTAAAGCACATAATGTTCTGAGAAAACAGTCTCTGAATACATATAGATAGGTAAAAATATAATAAAAATTTTTCACACATAAAGTGGACCATATATCATTTTGCAAAATTAAAGCGATTCTGTTCAGGGACGGTCAAAACTGGTGCAAGCGGTTATGGGGTTTTAATAGTTAGTTTACAAAGCATGGCCTTCCTATGTAGATCAGTCAGTGCTTCCCAGCTTTTTGCCTTTTAGTTATTGCAGAACATTTTTAAGAGGAAGCACAAATCTGTGTGGTATCTTTATAGATATTCATAATTAGTGATTAAATTTTATTTCTTACATTGAAAGACAGTTTCTATAATGAAAAATTGTGTTCTTTTCAGTTAAAAAAAATCCACTGGGCATTATTAAGGTGAATTAGATTCATTTTGTCCTAGATTTATTACTATTGATATCTTATTAATATGTTAATTTCATCTTGACTTGTTAAAAATCTACTGTAGTAGAAAAGGTCCATTTTTTATTTGCTGATTTGAAGCCTATCAATTGATGTCCATCGCAATACCAATCTCGAAGCTGGTTGTATGAATTTTTAGTAGCAAAGCTATTCCACGCTAAAAGGATATTATTGATTTCCTCTCTAGTTCTACTTTGTCCATTTATCGATCTGGCTATCCTTCAGCTTAGCAGTATTTAGAACAGCAAAGCAGCTTGGTCATCTGCACAGTGAAAACTAGGTCATATTAAATCAATTTTCTCAAATACAATACAAAAAAAATTAATGAAATATAAACAATTTTGTTTTTTATAATATTTTTTACGCTTCAACATGACCCAGTAGGATTTAAATTGGAAGGAATGAGTAAAAGCAAAAGATCTATTATGGTGCAATTTCTAAATGACTTTTTCCCAAAAGTAAATTTGTCAGGTGATTTCTGTTTCCGATTTGATAGATTGAGAGAAGCTGAGCTCTATAATAGCTTTGCCATAATTTAGAGCAGGAGTAAAAAGCAGAAGATAATTCCAGACGGATTCCTAGGAAAGTCCTATTTCAAGACAGATTAATATGTATACACAATGATACCGGGGAAAACTGTCAATCACTATAACGGTCAGAGTAAGCAGGCTTTTATGGTGACTTGTAGAACGTGGTGCTGACAGGCAGTTCTAATAGCTTTTTGGCTGTGTAGATGGCTCAGAATGTATGAAACCTGGTCTTCTGCAGGTCATAATACTGGCGAATTGTAGTGCCAAAATGAACGTCTGGCTTAGGCAGACAACCTTTAACAGGTCTGCGTGCTCTAAATGTTATGCACCAAAGATTTGGCGTCAAAGAATCATAAAATATTTTTCTATTTCTATGTATCTGATGTGACACAACCCCAGAACTTCCCAAATTTTTTGTGCATTAAAAAGTGTTACTCTGTCGCTTTTCACACCAAAGTTTGGAATGGACTGTTCATACATCATTAGAATCAGGTCTATTCGGACTTTTTGGGACACGAAAGCTGGTTGCAGTCCATATTCTCACATGTACAAAAACACTTTTATAACTTAGGATAAGGTTCACCTAGGGTGACGTATGAAATTTGTTTCGCTGTCTGACAGGCCAGTTCTAAATAGTTTTTTGGTAGTGTTAGCAAGCCCAGAATGTATGAACCTATTCTTTGCAATGTCATAAATACGGCGAATATAGGACAATATGACCAAGTCTGGCTCCGGGCACCACCTTTAACCTCGTCTGGCTGGTTTTTTACTGTTTAGTGTGTCTTTGTTTGGTTTTAAAAAGAATTATAAATGGTGTCTACTAGTGTTTGTGCGTTACGTGGCCATTGACATCGGTCGATGGTCGATAGTCAACCCTCATCGACAAGATATTCGATGGACGATGGTAGATTATGATCGATGACCCATTAAAGTCTATAGGAGAGCAACAAAAACTTCATTCTTACACCCAAAACAGGGCTTCTTGAAGAAGCTAGAATAAAAAATCCACAACAGTCAAATGGATACGTGATACTTCTTAGGCAACCACACTTAGGTTATAAAAGCCACAGAAAAAAAAATAACAGACCATTCACTTTCGTGTCTTGTACATCACAGCATTGACCCTTAAACTGCATGACCCACAAATTAAATAGTGCAGAAGGCAGGTATGATTTGATACCATCATTTTACTTGAATGGACATTTGAATATCCCTGTCCTGGAATGCAGCACTGACCCCAAACCTGCATGGACCCCCCCGACCAGGAATTTAAAAAGTGCCAGGAAAAAGGAGTTTTCAACCACCATTTTAGTTTCACTGGACATTGACTAGACCTGTCCTGGGCCACAGCATGAGCCCCACAAACCTGCATGACCCCAGATTAAAAAAGTGCCGCGAAAGGAGAGTCTTTCAACACCATTTTAGTTTTCACTGGACATTCCTTTACCTGTCCTGGGCCACAGCGATGAGCCCCAACCTGCTTGACTCAGATTAATATGTGCCGGAAAAAAAAGGAGTCTTTAACCACCATTTTTGTTTCACTTGACATTTGACTATTATCTTGTCTGTACGCGAATGACCATTATAACCTGTCTGACCCTCAGATTAAAAAGTGTGCTGGGAAAGGAATCTTTGAACCACCTTTTTAGTTTACTGAGACATTGACTATACCTGTCCTGGGCCACAGCATGAGCCCCAAACTGCCGATGGACCCGAACAGATTCAAAGTGTGCTGGGAAAAGGAGTTCTTTCAACCACCATTTTAGTGTCACTGGGACATTGACTATATTGTCCTGGGCCACAGCTTAAGAGCCCCAAACCTGCATAACCCAGATTAAAAAGTTGCGGAAAAAAAATGGAGTATTTCAAACCACCATTTTTGTTTCACCTGGACATAGACTATCCCTGTTTGGGCCACAGCATATGAGCCCCACAACCTGCCTGACCCCAGATTAAAAAGTGCCGGAAAAGGAGTCTTTTCAACCACCATTTTAGTTTCACACTTGAATATTACTGTCCCTGTCCTGGGTAGCGTTGCCCTCGTATGAGTGCGGACCAATGTGCTTCACTTGGAAATAGGTGGTTAACGCTTGTTCCACCCAGGTGCCCTTTTTCTTGGCATTTCTTTTTCTCATTTTATTCAACGTGTGGAGGAAATTGTCTCTTTACTTTGTTCTCTGTCCGTGCTCCTACTCCATGTCCTCTGAATAACTACATGTCAAGTTTTCCTGTACCTCCCTTGTACAATTCAGAGGAATTTTTTACTCAGCTTGATTTTGTACATGCAAGTTTTTTAGTTGTTTAATTCTAGAAAGAAACACATTTTTAAAATAGGATGGAATCACACCATGTCTTTGTTTCCTTTTTTAATTGTATTAAATGGGTTGTCTAATACAGGGATTGATATCTCTGTTTTAAAGGATCTTGCAAAAAACAAGTCATATAGCAATTTGTGTTCCTTTAACAGTGTATTACCTATTCCTGTTTCTGACAGCCCCCCACCATCACCCTTGAGCCTCTCTTGACAATTGTGAGGAAACATCAAATGTCTTTAGAGGAAACAATTTTTTTTTTTAATAGGACCAGTTTAGTATTAGCTGCATGTCACAGCAACTGCCCCCAAAAATTTCAAAAACATGACCCATGAGCCATTTTTGACAATTGTGAAGATCAACATCTGTCAGAAAACAACCAATTTTTTTTATATTACGGACCAGTAGTATAGCTGCTTTTCAAAAGCAAAATGCCCAAAAATTCAAAGCATGATCCTTGAGCCAACTTTGGTCATATTGTTTGATGAAAAATGACTGTTAGAAACACATTTTTTTTTATAATAGGACCTGTAGTATTGCTGCAATTCAAAGCAGCATGACCCAAAAAAAATTATAAAAAATGACTTCTCAGACCGCTGTAAAAATTTGTGATGGAGAATTGCCACTTAGAAGCCACATTTTCTGTTCAATGGGACCATGATTAGTCTGTATCTCAGCAAATGACCCCAAA
Organism: Phyllomedusa bahiana; assembly: GCA_025379985.1. NCBI lineage: Eukaryota > Metazoa > Chordata > Amphibia > Anura > Hylidae > Phyllomedusa > Phyllomedusa bahiana. The sequence goes on along the minus strand of JAODAL010044975.1, from coordinate 13,309 downwards.
AATTTTATAAATTAATGATTCCTCAGCCACTATAAAAATTGTTTGAGGGAGAAATGCCACTTAAAAGCCACATTTCTGTTTCAAAGGACATGATTATTGCGGTATCTCTCAGCTAATGACCCCAAAAAATTATAAATGACTTCTCCAGCCACTATTAAAAATTGTGAGGGAGAATGCATTCAAAAGCCACATTTCTGTTCCAAAGGACCATAATATAGCTGTATCACTGCAACTTGGACCTCCAAAACCTTTGACAATGCGTTAACTTCTTAAGATAAAGTGAGTAAATGGAATACGGTGTTGTCATGAAAAATTGTGTTCTTTTACAGTCTTCCTCTCAGCAAAACCAGCAAAATGACTGTTGGGAAAAGAGAACTAAAAATGCAGTAAGAAATGTTCATTTTAAATAAAGTTTTCAAAGAGGACCTTTTCTGTTTGAAGAGAATGTGAAGTAGACGGAACTAATCGGTGACTCGGCAATTGGGGCCAAAACATCATCAGAGATCATGCCTGATTCTCTTGATGAAAGTCAAACTATCAACATTATCTGTAGAAATCCGGTATGCGTTTGTCTGTAATGACTACTCCAGCTAGTGCTGAAGGTGCCGTCAGATATTGTCGCTGGCTTGCTGGGGCAGGACAACACCTCTATGGCGTGACGGGGAGCAGCTTGGACATTAGTCCATTTTTGGATACCCAGAGTCCATTGGGTCCGTGAACACATGCAAAAACATCGGTGTTCGAGACGCAAGATAGTCGTGCAACATGATCTTAGCTGGTTCTCTGTGTGTTGGATGTGTGCCCTGCCACTTGATGCGTTGGTGAGGTGGTAAAATAAAGATTGCCAGAGGTCACCCATTAGGCTTTCTGCCACCTTGCCTGCTGCTGCTGCCGCTACGGCTATTGGCACTCTTACTGCTGTCACGTCGTGATGTTGTTCCACCGTGACATTTGAGACGTGAAGCTAGTCGAACAGATGTCTCCAGTTGATCAATCAGCAAGGTCTCCATTTCTGCATTTTACTTCCAATTTGGTGGAGGTGGAAGGAAAGTGCTGAGTTTTGTTTTGTTCCGGGGTCCAGGAGGGTGGCCACCAGTAAAAATGTTTGTTCATTTTGATTGGCCTTTATGCGAAGGATCATGTTGGGGAAAAAGGAAATGGAGCATCAAAGACTTATGTGAGAGGATGGAGCTTGATTTCCCAAGCAATTGGGTCGGAGGGCAATAGCAAAACTGATCTTCCTCATTCTTCCTCTCCGCCTCAAATTCATGCGCAATCCTCTTTCCAAGGCAGGGACTTCGGTAACGTGGTGTCTCGAATACCTCATCCTCATCCTCCTCCTCCGCTGCATCCGGCACAGCTTCAAACACAAGAAGAACCTGACTTTGGCCTGAGATGATGCACCCAGAGAGCTGATGCGCTGCCTTGCACTAGCCCGTAGGACCACGAACCACTGCCTAATGAAGAGCCGAAAAAAATTGAGATGAAAACTGTGGGTCCTTGTGGATTCGACGGAGAGAAAAAAGGCACGTGTCAATATGTGTCCGTCTCCTCCTCCAGTTCTCTGGCGGGGGGGGGGGGGGACCGGTTGTTTCAGAGTGTCCAAACGATCGTTCCAGACTAGATCACCACAAATGCTCATGCTGAAAGGGCATTGTCCTCACTGACCATTTTGGCGGCTTCTCCAAAACTAGCAAGGATGGTGCAGAGCTCTTTCTCACCTGCCTCACTCTCGGTGGCTCAACAACCGAGGTCCGCACCGCTGCTCTCAGGCCATGTGTCACTTCGTACTGCGTTAATGCATGCGCTGCTGCCACAATCGCTGGAGCAGTGTGGTGGGTGGAATTCCATGCGTGTTGCCACGTCTAACAATGAGACGGTTTGACGGGGAGGCCGAGCTGACGCTGCATACGCTGCCAGGCGGGTCGAAGAGGGTGCGAACAGCGGAAGTGGAACTTAGACTTCGAGGCATTCCTCAGCAGGAGTCCAGAACCGGGGATAGCTCTTTATGAAATTTCTGGACGGACAAGGTTCTTGACGATGTGCCAGGAAAGGATGTCCTCCAGCCTACCGATCTGAAAAATGGGCGGCAGCAGATTTCGCCCCGGTTATGCACTCACCTCTGACCTGGCCAAGGTTCTTGGCACCCTGCCAGCGTCGGTCTCGTTGCTTAGAGGCCTTCCAACAGCCTGTCCTGAGTTTGTGGGACGGTCTCCCTAGGGACAGATTAATTACAACACGGCCTGGTTTTCTTCTGGGCTCGTGATGCCTCCAGAGGACCTAGGGAGGAAAGATAACCTGCACCCATCCCTGCGATGCGGTTTTGGAAGAGCGTTGCGCCGAGCCTGAGAGCCACCGTCATCCAGAGACATCCACCAGCTCACCAGTGAGCTGTCACAGAGATATAGCGGCCTTTGGCCATGCTTACTAGTCCTGTGTCGGTGGTTTTTTTCAGATGGACTGACTTTTCCGGCCACAGATGCAGATCCATGCGCTTGTGGAAATTTAGATGCCACATGGCTTGGCAGGGCAAGGGTCGGATTTTCTGGCAAAGAAATGCTGCTCGGCATCTGGTTTTGGTGGCAGCAAGGGCCATGACGTGGCAATAACCACTGTGTCCACCAGACGGAAAAGGCAACAATTTCCAAGGCCAAAAGCCTGGCAATGTCGACATTCGAGGCTTTTGGCTTTGGATGGTTTGGGTTAAAGTGTTTCTCTGCTCCCAAACCTGGCAAGACAGGGAAGGCTGGCGTTGCCTAGACTGGCCACTGTACGGCATGCAGGGGCGTCAAACCTGGCGGAAGGAAGAAGGGGTAGGATGGGTCTCTGGTGGTGCTGGTGGTACTCGGGCGACGGTGGAGGCTGAAGCGGAGGCTTATCCCTGATCATGACTCTGAGAGACATGGGCAGCTGAGGAACGCTTGGTGGTGGCGGGGGAGAAGGAGGCGGAGACAGAGGGTGTGACAGTGATTGGAGGCCCGGCGTCGGTCTGGCTTTTTTGGCCAAGTTTTGGGCCTCCATTTCAACTCATGCATTCGCTGCATGTGGCTAGACATGTTGGTGGTGGTTAACCACCTAAGGTTCTTGCCTCTACTTATGCGTTTACAGCAAAGGCGGCATATGATATCGCTGGGTGAATCAGAGGCTTGCTCAAGAAGGCCCAGGCTTGAGAGGTCCTGGACCTTTTTGACGGCGATAAGCGAGGAGCGGGGTTTGCGCTGACCGTGGCTGGCGGAATCATATCAGCGGACTTCTGCGACCGCCCTCTCCCTTTTTGAGGCGGAACCCGTACTGACACTAACCCATCGTCTTCCTCCTCGTCCAGTGATGAAGTGCTCGCAAGCAAATTATGCTGAAAAGACCACGTTGGATCCGCAATGTTGTCATCATCATCATCAACACAGGTGACTTTGTCGTCCTGATATTCTGCAACCAGGAGCTGCGGGCTACAAGCAAGAGGGACTGCAAGGCATTGCCGACCGCCTGGGATTTTTGCCAATTGACCGGCTTCCCTCTCCTCCTCTGATGGCATCAGTAACTGGCGTCAGAGCAGACAAAATCATCATCTTTGGCCTCTTGATCTTTTAAACATGCCTTCTGACCCCAACCGCATTTTTCATCAAAGAGGTCTTCAGAAAATGGATTATCCACAGTGGTGGGTACACGAGTTGACATTGGGCTGCTTCATGTTTGAGGATGCTGATGATGCTGATGATCGACATTTGTGGCCTGACTGGGAGGACGAGGTAAGACTGCTAGATGCAGGTTTTCATTAACCACTGAAGGACAGATTGGGGACTATGTTCGTTTCTTAGATTCACAGGGGGCCCGACCCAGCGATGACGGGCCGACTCCGCAAATGACGATCCCTGGCATGGGGTTTTGGGTCGAAAAAATGCTGGATTAAAAATTTAACGCAAGGTTCATCAAAAAATCTGGACGGGGCAAAAGTCAAAAAACACTATCTGTTTTTATTTTTTTTTTCGTATAATACCGTTTTTTTTTGCACCTTTCAATTCCCCCTGTGGTGACTATAAATTGCTGTTTTAAGATTACGGGGATGCTCGTCAATAACAAAGCTGGGTACGAAAAAGAAAAAACTCGTATCTGTTTGTTTTCGTTAAACACGGTAATGATGATGACATTTGTGGCCGTGACTGGGAGGACGGGGAGGTAAGCCCTGCTGATGCAGGTTGCATTAACCCCTGCAGGACAGATTGGCGACGCTGTTCGGTACTGAGATTCACAGGGCCCTGACCCAGCGATGACGATCCGCTGGCATGCGTGTTGTCACCAGCACTGGAAGGAGCACCTTCTCTCGTACCTCTACCTCCATGTCCTACCCCCTCTTTGCTCGCTTACCACCTGAATTTCGCTCCATGTTCAGAAATATAAAAATTTGAGAAGGTATGGAAGTTTTTGGGAAGTCTCTTATTAAAAGACGGCAAATCACAGCTATTCTCAAATCCCTCAAATCAAAACAAAATTGCTGTATTCACATTTAAGTGCAAGGTGCCTCAATGAACAAAGCTGTAGTGCGCCAAAGTGAAAAAAACACGTATCTGTAATGTATTCGGATAATAAAAGGTATTTTTTTGGCACCTAACAATTCACCTGTGGCGACTACAAAATGCTGTATTCAAATTTAATTGCAAAGTAGAATCTATCAACAAAGCTGGCCTGCGTCCAAAGTGAAAAAACACGTATCTGAAATGTATTCAGATAATAAAAGTGTATTTTTGGCACCTTTCAATTCACCTGTGGGACTACAAAATTGCTGCATTCACATTTAAGTGCAAGGTGCCTCAATGAACAAAGCTGTAGTGCGCCAAAGTCAAAAAACACGTATCTAAAAATGTATTTGGAATAATACAAGTTATTTTTGGCATCCTATCAACCAAGCTGTGGCCGACATACGAAAATTGGCTGGACTTCAATTTAACTGCAAGTGTGATAATCACAAAGGTGAATGTCAGAATTGAAAATAAACACCTATCTGAAATGTATTCTGATAATTAAAAGTGGCAGTTCATCTGACCATAACAAAAGGACCCTGAAAAAGTTACTAGAAAAGATGTTGTATCCTATATAAGTTTCAGGCATGCCAAATAACCAAGGAAATAAAATTTCAATATAGAAGAACTGTTAATAATAAAGCTATTGCAGTTCAATGTATCTACACCCCAAAAAAAACAATAATTGTCCTTTTTGGTGAACTTTAACCAGTATTCTTTATAGAGCTTGTCTGTGTTCGCCCGCGGGGGCCCCCCCCCCCGCGCCCCCAGTGACTTTACAGCGGTAGATGCTCCTTTAAAATTCTCTACCTAACTACATAAAATCTTCCAATCTCTAATCTAACTAAGTTGTAAGGATCACAGCTAACAGTAGAGCTTTTTCTGTGAAGAAATAGAATAATTTCGCTGAGCTGGTTGGACACAGGCAGAGCGCACCTCCTACTGCTATGAGACGCTGATTTTTCCAGCCAATCGCAACCATACACATCCCAGTCATGACGTCGCACACACATCTCGCCCTGCTCTATTCTGTAAGCTGATTTGCTGGCCACCAAAATGACAGGAAGCGCCAAAAATGGCGCGATCTTAATAGATGATGCACAGATTTTAACCTAAATTATCACATGATCTAAAAATTTCAATCAACATAAAAACTGTGACGATTTCAACTTTGTCGATAATAATCGCTTAACACTAGTGTCTACTTCTAAGAATGTAGTGTGACACGCCCCCAGAATGCCCCTAATCTTTGCTGCATTAAAAAGTGTTGCTCTTGTGCTTTTTGTGCCAACGTTTTGAGTATGACTGTTTATACACCTATAGAACAGGTCTATAAGGCTCAGACTGGCCCACAAGGGAATAGGGGAAACCCCTGATGGGCCCTTGAGCATGGAGTTGTTTTTTAACTGCATGTACATCCTTAAAAGAGGTAAAAATGCATAAAAAGAGAGGCAAAAAGCAGGATGCGGAGTATAGGAGGAATGTACAGTCATTTACAGTAGCTGTAGGCTGGACCCTTAAAATAAAGTCCACCGATGGGTCCCGAAACAGTTCAACTGGTGGGCCACTAGACTCAACTCCATCTATGGGCCCTAAGCACCCCGGTCCGACACTGACATCTACAAAAGCTTGTTTAATGCCATATAACTGGCATAGTCCCGTTCATACATGTCACCCTTACTGTTTTTTCTAGGAGTCCTGTCAGGATTTACTCAGAAATCCTGCTCTTAACCATATGAACCTATATACCACAGAGCTCAGTTTCTTTCCCTCTATCATAGGTTTTTCTTATATAGCGTAGCATAAAGAACCTGATAGCTTCACTTAGGAATACATCTATTCATAAAGCACTACAAATATCAATGTCTTGTTTAGAGCTTACAATTAATGGACATTAGGAATATATGTTTGTCATTTACTTTGGAAAGTGCTCCTGACATATCGGCTAACCATCCAAAAAGTTAATAGCTCTGCAGCACCATCTTATAATTATTTCAGGATGCACTGCCTCAAGCCCCATCCACAGGACATGCAAAATCCAAAAACATAGAAAGAGAGGCAGCATCCAACAGGTTGAAATGATATAAAAATTTGTCAGTTTATTCGTCCATAAAAACACCCCAATACATGCAACATTTTGACCTAAAAAAGTCTTTATCCAGCATTGTCAGTTGGCCTGACTAAGCCAACAAAAGTTACAAAACCAGAGCGTACACCTATTTAATATGACTCAAAATGAACCTGTCAACAATTTAGGCTACCCTTACCACTCACATTGTTACAATGAAATGTGCTTTGCTCTGAAATGATGCAGGATTTTAGAAAAATCAACAGTTGAGCATACATAGAAGTGTCCTCTGGACAGCTTCCCCCAGATCTCTACTAAGTTTCATTTCATTCACAGGTTTCTGCCACATGCAGATAGAAAGATATTTGTTGACAAAGCTGAACTGGGAGGGGAGAAGTCAGAGGGATGTCACCAAGTGGATATTTCTCTGCATGCCTTCTTTCAAAAATATTCTTTAAAATGTCACAAAGCTTCAGAGTAAAAAAAAATAGTTCATGGTAATAAGGCAGCCAGTTGGTATTTTATACTGCCCATGGTAATGGCAGAATGTATCTGCTGTTCATTTTAATATTTCTTACTGCCTAATGATTCCGATTATTTGGAAAAGTGTGCCTAGGAAATGCTACAAAAGCATTCTCGAGACCATAACACTGCCACCAATAGCTTGTGGTTTAGCAATGGATTTAGTGTATTTGTTCTCTGATGTTTCACGACTAACATGCTAATGTCCATCCATTCAATGAAGCAGAGAAGGTGACTCATTGGAAAAGGCAACCGTTTGCCAATAAGCTGAAGACCAATTCCGATACTACCATGAAAACTAAAGCTTTTACTGCTGATGGCAGAGGTGCAGTGATCTGCTTAAGAGCCCTGTGCACAGTAAGGTTCACAGAACCATTCTTTTAGACACTTATGATAGTTTCTGGTTCATTTTGGTGGTGAGCTGCTCGAATGTAGAGTCTCGGTTGGCTCACATCACTGACACATGGTACTCTGCAGTTTCCACATCACTTACTCCCAATGGTCCCACAATGACAATACACTTTCACCACAGCAGCACACAAACAGTACACAAACTGCGCAGTTTCAGAAATAAAGCCATGCTTGGCCCAAAAGTCTATAATTGTCTCTTTTTGCAACTCTGATAACTCGTCCCTTTTACCCATGACAACAGTTAGAGATATGTGCAGAATTTATATCCCCACCAAGTCAGCTCATGACACGTGACCTCCTTCATGAGTTACTCACTACCAATGTCAACAGTGATGCTAATGACGTGAATCAACTGTGTATTATTTTATGATGTAGCACGCTGACCCAGATTGATAAAGATTAAGTATAGTAATAGAATAGCAATGCAGCCTGTGTACACAGTGTTAGCCTGTAAGTGTTAAGGAAAAGGAATAATAGTTACATTAATTATTTAACATTCTGAATGATGCTAAGTATATGGTATAATACATGAAACATTAGCAATGACATTCTAAACTAACAGCGTTTTACAAGATAATACCAAGATGTGCTTACACTTCTGCTTAGAATAAATTGCAAAGATGTGTTAACAATTGGCTTTTCTAGAAATTAAGAAGAACATATGGGAGGTCGTTTGCTCCTCTGTTTTGCATCAAGGAACCATCTGTTTTATTACTATATGGTACTTACAGTGTATAAGTTCAGATTTTAAGGCTGGAAAGTTGCAAGCATTTTTCTTAATAGTCAAACCTCACTTGGTTTGAACATGTCAAATTGGAATTTGAAATTCTTATCCAAACTCAGTCAAGCTTGAGCTTTGAAGGTGTTTTCTATAAAATCCGGAATAGCTTTAGTGTACTGCATTATAATGAACCCCATACAAACCCAATGGATTGCTTAGAAAGTTAAGACCCATTTGAAAAATTCCACATTGAAGTAAATGAATTTGTAAGGTTTATCTCAATAACCATTCTAGAAGCAAATATTATATACTATTATGTATTGCTTTTTCCTTTAACCCATTTACTGACAAACCAATTTGAAGATGTGAGAGCCACCTAATTTATTTCAGCTTATCCTAGAATTTCCATAGGATCAATATAGAAAAAACAAGGCACAACAACTTTGACCTGTCTGAAAATTTGCCTTCCTCTACATATAAGAGCACCAAAATTTAAAGAGGTATTACAATGAGCACTTTTAGAGCTTAAGGTCGACACAAACCAGCTATGAGCTAACCGTGTTACAGAAAGAGGAGGGTGGCGCTTGCGGCCGACCCCCTCATTTATTCGCATGGATGTTTCTAGCATATCCTAGCTGAAAAGCACTTGTCGGAATACCGTTTTATAGTGAACCTGTCACATTGAGAAAGCTATTAGATCTCCTAGAAGCAGGTTACAGAGAAAGAGGACTTGAACAGATTAATGTGTAGTTCTATGGGGAAAGATTAAGATTAACTTGTTGTCAGGTATCTTTCAAAAAAGGACTTTATTGTGAAGAGTAGTGATGAGCGATTCCGTCGACTATCGTCATTGGGTCGATAGTCGATATCGTCAATTATCAAGACTAGTGTTGAGCGATTATTATTAAAAAGTTAAAAATCGGCACAGTTTTTATAGTGATCAGATTTAGATCATGCGATAATTTAGGATAAAATCTGTGCATCATCTATTAAGATCACGCCATTTTCGGCGCTTCCTGTCATTTTGGCGGCCAGCAAATCAGCTTAAAGAATAGAGCAGGGTGAGATTTTGTGTGCGACGTCATGACTGGGATGTGTATGGTTGCGATTGGCTGGAAAAATCACATGACCCTCGTTTTAAAATAGAACAGCATTTCCTGTTCAGCCTCAGTGTCTCTCAGCGTCTCATAGCAGAAGGGCGTTCGCTCTGCTTGTGTCCAAACAGCTCAGCGAAATTATTATATTTCTTCACAGAGAAACCTCTACTATTAGCTGTGATCCTTACAATTTAGTTTTGATTAGAGATTGGAAGATTTTATATAGTTAGGTAGAGAATTTTAAAGGACATCTACCACTGTAAAGTCACGGGGGGGGGGGGGGGGGAGCGGAGGGGGGCCCCGCGGGCGAACCAGACAAGCTCAATCTTTAAAGAACACTGGGTAAAGTTCACCAAGACTTAGTGTAGACATTTAGTAGTGGAATATCTTTATTATTTAAAAGTTTGCTATTGAAATATTTCCTGATATTGGGCAGCCTGAACTTATATTGGATAAACATCATTTCTAGTAACTGCGGTCCCCTTTGTTAGCTGCAAAACTCCACTTTTATTATCAGTATACATTTCAGATAGGTGTTCAATTTTACCATTACACTGTGATGTTGATATATCACCTTGCACTTAAATTACAAACCAGCAATCTTGTAGTCAGCACAGGTTGTTTGTTGCCAAAATACGTGTATCATCGAAAACATTCACAGTTACGTGTTTTTTGACTTTTGCGCACCCAGCACTGTTCATTGACGCAGCATCTACGTAAATCTGGTAAACAGCAATTCTATATTCACCACAGGTGAATTGAAAGGTGCAAAAAAATACCGTTTTATTATATCAAATACATAACAGTTACGTGTTTTTTTGACTTTTGCGCACACCAGCTTGTTCATTGACGCAGCATCTAGTAAATCTTAAAACAGCAATTCTATATTCACCACAGGTGAATTGAAAGGTGCTAAAAAATACGTTTATTATATCAAAACATTAACAGTTACGTGTTTTTGACTTTTGCGCATACAGCACTGGTTCATTGACGCAGCATCTATGTAAATCTTAAAACTAGCAATTTATATTCACCACAGGTGAATTGATAGGTGCAAAAATACAGTTTATTATATCAAACATAACAGTTACGTGTTTTTTGACTTTTGCGCACCCAGCACTGTTCATTGACGCAGCATCTACGTAAATCTTAAAATTAGCAATTCTATATTCACCACAGGTGAATTGAAAGGTGCAAAAAATACGTTTAATATCCAAAATCAACTACGGTGTTTTTTGACTTTTGGCAGTCAGATGTTTTGAGAGAACTTGCAGTTAAATTTGAATCCAGCAATTTTGTTTTGATTAGAGGGATTTGAGAATAGCTGTGATTTGCCGTCTTTTAATAAGAGACTTTCCAAAACTATTCCATACCTTCTCAAATTTTTATATTTCTGAACATGGAGCGAAATGCAGGTGGTAAGAGAGCAAAGAGGGGGGTAGCACATGGAGGTAGAGGTACGAGAGAAGGTGCTCCTTCCAGTGCTGGCGACAACACGCATGCCAGCGGATCGTCAGTTGCAGGACCGTCAGGCCTGTCATCGCTGGGTCAGGGCCTGTGAATCTAAGTAACGAACATCGTCGCCAATCTGTCCTTCAGTGGTTAATGCAACCTGCATCTAGCAGTCTTACCTCCTCGTCCTCGCAGTCACGGCCACAAATGTCGTCATCAGCATCATCAGCATCCGTCCAACATGAAGCAGCCCAAATGTCAACTCGTGTACCCACCACTGTGGATAATCCATTGTCTGAAGACCTCTTTGATGACAAAATGCGGTTGGGGTCAGAAGGCATGTTAAAAGATCAAGAGGATGATTTAGTCTGCTCTGACGCCCAGTTACTGATGCCATCAGAGGAGGTGAAGGAAGCCGGGCGGTCGGCAACGCCTTGCAGTGCCCCTTGCTTGTAGCCCGCAGCTTCTGGATGCAGAAAGTCAGGACGACCAAGTCACCTGTGTTGATGATGATGATGATGACGACATTGCGGATCCATCCCGGTCTTTTCCGCAGAATTTGCTTGCGAGCGCTTCATCAGTGGACGAGGAGGAAGACGATGGGGTAGTGTCAATACGGGTCCCGCCACAAAAAGGGAGAGGGCGGTCGCAGAAGTCCGCTGATATGATTCCGCCAGCCACGGTCAGCGCAAACCCCGCTCCTCGCTTATCGCCGTCAAAAAGGTCCAGGACCTCTCAAGCCTGGGCCTTCTTTGAGCAAGCCTCTGATTCACCCAGCGATGTCATATGCCGCCTTTGCCGTAAACGCATAAGTAGAGGCAAGAACCTTAAGTGGTTAACCACCACCAACATGTCTAGTCACATGCAGCGAATGCATGAGTTGAAATGGAGGGAACACTTGGCCAAAAAGGCCAGACCGACGCCGGGCCTCCAACCACTGTCACACCCTCTGTCTCCGCCTCCTCCTCCTCCGCCACCACCAAGCGTTCCTCAGCTGCCCATGTCTCTCAGAGTCATGATCAGGGATCAGCCTCCGCTTCAGCCTCCACCGTCGCCCGAGTACCACCAGCACCACCAGAGACCCATCCTACTCCTTCTCCTTCCGCCAGTTTGACGACCTGCACGCCGTACAGCGGCCAGTCTAGCAGCCAGCCTTCTGTCTTCCAGGTTTGGGAGCAGAAGAAACACTTTAACCCAAACCATCCCAAAGCCAAAAGCCTGAATGTCGGCATTGCCAGGCTTTTGGCCTTGGAAATGTTGCCTTTCCGTCTGGTGGACACAGATGGGTTCCGCCACGTCATGGCCCTCGCTTGCCCCCAATACCAGATGCCGAGCAGGCATTTCTTTGCCAGAAAAGCCGTCCCTGGCCTGGCCAGCCACGTGTCATCTAAAATTTCAAGCGCGTTGTCTGCATCTGTGTCCGGAAAAGTCCATCTCACCACCGACACATGGAAAGTAAGCACGGCCAAGGCCGCTATATCTCTGTGACAGCTCACTGGGTGAGCTGGGTGGATGTCTCTGGGGGTGACGGTGGCTCTCAGGCTCGGCGCACGCTCTTCAAAACCGCAGGGATGGTGCAGGGCTCTTTCCCCCAAGGTCCTCTGGTGGCATCACGTGCCAGAGACACCAGGCCGTGTTGAAATTAATCTGCCTTGGAGACGGTCCACACACAGGTCAGGAGCTGTGGACGGCTCTAAGCAACGAGACCGAGCGCTGGCTGGGTGACAAGAACCTTGTGCCAGGCAAGGTGGTGTGCGATAACGGGCGAAATCTGCTGGCCGCCCTTAAGATCGGTAGGCTGGAGCACATCCCTTGCCTGGCACATGTCATGAACCTTGTCGTCCAGAAATTTCTAAAGAGCTACCCGGGTCTGGACTGCCTGCTGAAGAAGGCTCGAGGTCTGAGTTCGCACTTCCGCCGTTCGCACCCTGCTTCGTCCCGCCTGGCTGCGTTGCAGCGTCAGCTCGGCCTTCCCGTCTCATTGTTGACGTGGCAACACGCTGGAATTCCACCCTCCACATGCTCCAGCGATTGTGGCAGCAGCGCAATGCCATTACGCAGTACGAAGTGACACATGGCCTGACAAGCAGCGGTACGGACCTCGGGGTGTTGAACCACGAGAGTGGAGGCAATTGAAAGAGCTCTGCACCATCCTTGCCAGTTTTGAAGAAGCCACCAAAATGGTCAGTGCGGACAATGCCTTGTCAGCATGAGCATTGTGGTGATCTTAGTTCTGGAACGATCGTTGGACACTCTGAAACAACAGGTCCCGCCAGCGACGGAGGAGGAGACGGACACAGATGCGGACACGGAGCCTTTCTCTCCGTCAAATCCACAAGGCCGACAGTTTCACAATTTCATCGGTCTTCATTAGGCAGTGGTTCGGGGTCCAGAGCTAGTGCAAGGTGGCGCATCAGCTCTCAGGGTGCATCATCTCAGGCAAGTCAGGGCTGTGTTGAAGCTGTGGCGGAGGTAGCGGAGGGGGTGGAGGTATTCCTAGACACCGACTGTTACGTCGTCCCTG
>JAODAL010044974.1:0-32361 GCA_025379985.1 Phyllomedusa bahiana | reverse complement strand
TTTTTAGGGGATGTATTATTTTTCCATGAACAAGAATTCACTTTTATTGTTGACCAAAAAATCAACATGTATTAATCTACTGTAGTGATTTCATCACAAACATCAGCATCAGCAGCCAAACTCTGAGTTGCATCAAAAAAATGCACTTGGTCTTATTTTCGGGGAAACAGGGTAAGAAATGAAGTCTGCTCTGTGCTGAGCTAAGCGTTTCCTGTAAAACCTATAGAAATAAATCCTAATTATAACAAAAAATATTCCAAGGAAAAAAAAAAAAAATTCAAACCTTCCCGGAAAATGTCCGGTTATGAGTAAGCAAATTAGAGGCCGCGCTTCCATCTAAAAATCCGTACAATGTAATTACCTGATTTTCCTTCCTTTTGTAATTCTACTTCCCAAAATGTCCTCCTGCCTCAGAAAATAAATTGAATGGGAGATTTTTCCGATGACGTCTAATTTGCCTTGAGGGGGTATTTAAAAAAAAAAAAAGAAAAAAAAAATCTAGCGAAATTAAAAATAAATAAAAGGAATAAAAAGGCCAAAAAAAAAAAAAAATTAAATAAAAATTGGAGTTTTTCAACTAAATATGATGTCGGTGTTTGTACAACCTTTCTGTAATGTGATGTTTGTGACATTCCATCAATTTCAAATGCCAAGAACGCTTATTTATTTTCTCCACTTTGCATCCACCGCACACAACCACTTCGAAAAATTAAATCGCTGTTATTCGGCTGGAATATTAGCTGGGGAAATACATCTTCCTGACATCAGCGGGGAGCGCTTTAACGTTATTTCATTTAAAAAAATAGAAAAAAAAAAGTGGACCCCTCCCCCACAAAACACACGGCTAGATTTAGAAAGCCGGCCCAATTTTATTGCAAGGAGCTGCTTTGAAAATCTTAGTGTTAAATATAATAAGATCAGCGCCTTAGAGCGCGGCCTCCTGGGACGTGGAGTTTTCTACACAGGAAACGCTATGAATCTGGGAGAACAATCTGTAATAATAAAGAGAAGAATTATACAGTGAAACAAAGAGCAGCTAATAAGTTGTTACCCAGATGGAGACTCTATATTCTTTATAGCAGCGGCCGCAGGAGCCCGCAAGATGCCAATTTAGTCATAGGCTGGATACAAATCTACAATGTTGGACTGGGGTGCCTGGGGTATGGTTAAATCTGGTGGGCCACCAGTGGAGTTGATTCTTGGAGCCCATCAGTGGAGTTGTTTCTTGGGCTCACCTGTGGAGTTGATTCTTGGGGCCCACAAGAGGAGTTGTTTCTTGGGGCCCACCAGTGGAGTTGATTCTTGGGCCCACCAGTGGAGATGATTCTTGGGGTCACCAGTGGAGTTGATTCTTGGTTCCCACCAGTGGAGCTGATTCTTGGGGCCCACCAGTGGAGTTGATTCTTGGGCCCACCAGGGGAGTTGATTGTTGAGGCTCACCAGTGGAGTTGATTCTTGGGGCCCACCAGTGGAGTTGATTCTTGCAGTCCACCAGTGGAGCTGATTCTTGGGGCCCACCAGTGGAGGGGATTCTTTGGGCCCACCAGTGGAGTTGATTCTTGGGCCCACCAGGGGAGTTGATTGTTGAGGCCCACCAGTGGAGTTGATTGTTGAGGCCCACCAGTGGAGTCAGTTCTTGAGTTGAGGCCCAGCAGTGGAGTTGATTCTTGGGGCCCAGCAGTGGAGCTGATTCTTGGGGTCCACCAGTGGAGCTGATTCTTGGGGCCCAGCAGTGGAGCTGATTCTTGGGCCACCAGTGGAGATTATTCTTGGGGCCACCAGTGGAGCTGATTCTTGGGGACCACCAGTGGAGTTGATTTTTGGGGTCCAAAAATGGAGTTGGTTCTTGGGATCCACCGTGGAGTTGTTGTTTTTTGGGGCCCACCAAGAACCGAAAGTAGTGCCAACTTGTTACAACGTTTCAAAGTTCTTCTTGACCACTGGGCATCAATGCAGCTACTGTAGCTATAGTTATATCCAAAACCGTCTGTATACAGCGGTTTTAAGATCGTTTTATTTCTGCCTGGTATAGAGCTAATTTCCAATTTTTTTTTACTGTAGAACAGGGGTTGATTTTTGCGGCTCCACCAGTAGTGTTAGTTTTTTGGGCCCATCAGTGGAAAAAATCTGGTGGAAACTGAATGTACTGCTTTTGGTGCTCACATACACTGATTGACAGTTTTGCTCTGTATGCACACTGGTGCAAGGAAAGATGTCAATCAATAAATGTAGGGGGGAAGGTTAGCAGAACGCCTAACTCCAATGATCTCTTATGGACTCCAGTCGGTATTTTCTCAGCTTTTTACTCAAAAATCTTGCTCCAAATCATATAACCCTATATATCACATAGCTCAGCTTTTCTCCTCTATCATATAACCCTATATTACAGAGCTCAGCTCCTCACCCTCTATCATAGAACCCTATATATCACAGAGTTCAGCTTCTCTCCTTTATCATAAAAACCTATATATAACAGAGCTCAGCCTCTTTCCTCTATCATATAACCCTATATTACAGAGCTCAGCTCCTCTCCTCTATCATATAACCCTATATATCACAGAGCTCAGCTCCTCCCCTCTATCATATAACCCTTTATATCACAGAGATCAGCTCCTCTCCTCTATCATATAACCCTATATATTAGAGCTCAGCTTCTCTCCTCTATCATATAACCCTATATATCACAGAGCTCAGTTTCTCTCCTCTAACATATAACCCTTTATATCACAGAGCTCAGTTTCTCTCCTCTATCATATAACCCTATATATCACAGAGCTTCTCTCCCTCTATCATATAACCCTTTATATCACAGAGCTCAGTTTCTCTCCTCTATCATATAACCCTATATATCACAGAGCTCAGCTTCTCTCCTCTATCATATAACCCTATATATCACAGAGCTCAGCTTCTCTCCTCTATCATATAACCCTATACAGTATATCACAGAGCTCAGCTTCTCTCCCTCTATCATATAACCCTATATATCACAGAGCTCAGCTTCTCTCCTCTATCATATAACCCTATATATCACAGAGCTCAGCTTCTCTCCCTCTATCATATAACCCTATATATCACAGCGCTCAGCTTCTCACCATCTATCATCTAACCTTATATATCACAGAGTTCAGCTCCTCTCCCTCTATCATATAACCCTATATACAGTATATCACAGAGCTCAGCTTCTCTCCCTCTATCATATAACCCTATATATCACAGAGCTCAGCTTCTCTCCTCTATCATATAACCCTATATATCACAGAGCTCAGCTCCTCTCCTCTATCATATAACCCTATATATCACAGAGCTCAGCTCCTCCCCTCTATCATATAACCCTATATATCACAGAGCTCAGCTTCTCTCCCTCTATCATATAACCCTATATATCACAGAGCTTCTCTCCTTCTATCATATAACCCTTTATATCACAGAGCTCAGCTTCTCTCCTCTATCATATAACCCTATATATCACAGAGCTCAGCTTCTCTCCCTCTATCATATAACCCTATATATCACGGAGCTCAGCTTCTCTCCCTCTATCATATAACTATGTATCACAGCGCTCAGCTCCTCTCCTCTATCATATAACCCTATATATCACACAGCTCAGCTTCTCTCCTCTATCATATAACCCTATATATCACAGAGCTCAGCTTCTCTCCTCTATCATATAACTCTATATATCACAGAGCTCAGCTTCTCTCCTCTATCATATAACCCTATATATCACAGAGCTCAGCTCCTCTCCTCTATCATATAGCCCTATATATCACAGAGCTCAGCTTCTCTCCTCTATCATATAACCCTATATATCACAGAGCTCAGCTTCTCTCCTCTATCATATAACCCTATATATCACAGAGCTCAGCTTCTCTCCTCTATCATATAACCCTATATATCACAGAGCTCAGCTCTTCTCCTCTGTCATATAACCCTATATATCACAGAGCTCAGCTTCTCTCCTCTATCATATAACCCTATATATCACAGAGCTCAGCTTCTCTCCTCTATCATATAACCCTATATATCACAGAGCTCAGCTCCTCTTCGCTATCATATAACCCTATATATCACAGAGCTCAGCTTCTCTCCTCTATCATATAACCCGATATATCACAGAGCTAGCCTCCTCTCCTCTATCATATAACGCTATATATCACAGAACTCAGCTTCTCTCCCTCTTTCATATAACCCTATATATCACAGAGCTCAGCTCCTCCCCTCTATCATATAACCCTATATATCACAGAGCTGAGCTTCTCTCCCTTTACCATATAACCCTATATATCACAGAGCTCAGCTTCTCTCCTCTATCATGTAAGCCTATCTATCACAGAGCTCATTACCTCTCCCTCTATCATATAACCCTATATATCACAGAGCTCAGCTCCTCTATCATATAACCCTATATATCACAGAGCTCAGCTTCTCTCCTCTATCATATAACCCTATATATCACAGAGCTCAGCTTCTCTCTTCTATCATATAACCCTATATATCACAGAGCTCAGCTTCTCTCCTCTATCATAAAACCCTATATATCACAGAGCTCAGCTTCTCTCCTCTATCATATAACCCTATATATCACAGAGCTCAGCTCCTCTATCATATAACATTATATATCACAGAGCTCAGCTCCTCTCCCTCTATCATATAACCCTATATATCACAGAGCTCAGCTCCTCTCCTCTATAATATAACCCTATATATCACAGAGCTCAGCTCCTCTCCTCTATCATATAACCCTATATATCACAGAGCTCAGCTCCTCTCCTCTATCATATAACCCTATATATCACAGAGCTCAGCTCCTCTCCCTCTATCATATAACCCTATATATCACAGAGCTCAGCTTCCCTCCCTCTATCATATAACCCTATATATCACAGAGCTCAGCTCCTCTCCTCTATCATATAACCCTAAATAACACAGAGCTCAGCTTCTTTTATCTATCATAAAACCCTAGATATCACACAGCTAATCTACTCTCCACTATCATAATATCCTATATATCACACAGCTCAGCTCCTCTCTTCTATCATATAACCCTACATATCACAGAGCTCAGCTTCTTTTCTCTATCATATAACAGTATATTGATGTAATCTTGTGCAATGAATACCTCAAGGAGAGGAAAGAAAAAAGGGGTAGGGGGAGACAAAAAGGTGCATGCTAATAGGGTGGTATTATTAAAAATTTGTTTAAATTTATATTGCTCACCTGAGCCAGTTGTACTACGCAATGGTACAACTCATTAGTATGTCTAATTCCACTGGTCAAGCTGCTGGCACTTTGGGACACTTTCTCCGTACCAGGAAATCCAAGGGTTAAATTTGTGAATGCACAGAGTATAAATAGCTGCTAAAGTCAAAGGTTTCCAGCACTTGGACTTCGATGTAACTTCTCAGGTATAAACTGCACACTATACCTTAATTGCTCAAAATGGCATCTTTATTGTGCAATACAAAATCCATAAAAATAATCTAAAAAATACTTGCTAAAAAAAAAATCCAAAATATTTGAATTTAGCAGCTATTTATAGTCTGTGTATTCACTAATAATACCCTATATAACCCAGAGCTCAGCTTCTCTCCCTCTAACACATTTTGCTCTCAGAGAGGTTAGCATAAATGACCTAACAGTGAAATTTTGAAGGTGTGCTACATGACTGAAGACGCTTGTTAGTCCATTGGGGCATGATAAGAAATAGAAGAAGGAAAAAAAACGTACCCTGAAAATCTTCTCCTTTCACCAGTATTGCTGCCCTGGTGGGGATTTTGGCAGATAACCTCAGGCATTGAGTTTTCATCTGACCCTCCAGCCAATCACAGGCCGCAGCTGAAGCCTGTCATTCGCTGGAGGGCCATGTTAAGAATGGTGGTGTATCTGTTGGGATCACTGGGACAGCTGTGGAGCTGGAAAATATGCATTTTTATGGAAAGAGTTTTTTTTTTTTTTTTAATTCACTAACTTTTTTTTCCATCACAGAACATCCCCTTAACTTACATTTTACCGTAGATGTTAATTGACCCCAATTTTGTAAGAGATAAAGGGTCTTAATGACCTTATAAAAAACAATTAAAAAATATATTCTTTGTAGTTCTCTCTTTTGGGCAACACATTGCAAAATTATAGGCTCCCTTTAAATGGGAGTGCTGCCCATGTACACAAACCCTGGAGTGTTTTTAGATACATTTTGTTACATTTTGCTTAGTTGTTACATTGTTGTTGTCTGTAGAATGTTCGGCTCATTGTTTCCGTTATCTGTTTTTAGATACATTTTGTTACATTTTGCTTAGTTGTTACATTGTTGTTGTCTATAGAATGTTCGGCTCATTCCTTTCCGTTCTCCAGGCCCGTACATTCCCACCAGGGCCGGCCCCAGGCCTGAGAGGCGTTCAGTATGCCAGGCAGCAAGGCGACTTGCTGCGTGTATTGCCGGGGACGTTCTTTCCGTCCTGCCGGGGTGGGGAGGAGGGATAGACAGGCTGGGACCTGGGGGAGAGGGGGACAGAACATGTTCTTACAGTCTGGGTCAGTGTGAGGTGAAAAGTAAATTTATGCAGCCTGGCACATCTGTGCCGCCGAGTCTCTCTGGCTTTTCCCTCCAATTGGCCGTGTTCTGCCTTTTAATTTGGAACGTTGGCAATGTTGGCACCGAGACGTCCAATATTCAATAACTTACACTAGAGGAAAATAAAAGCCGGTTCTAGGGGGAAACGGAGGAACTGGAACGAAGAAACGAGGCTTAGATATTAAAGTGATGTATGCAATCAAAAGGTTAATTTAAAGGGCAACACTTTACATGGACAAGACTATTCCTATATAGATTTAACTTTTCTAGATATCTATACAGAGTCTAAATATATATAATTTATATAAGTACTGGTATCTTCTTATGTGGCAGAAAGCTTTTGGGCACCCGCAGTGGGAGTGCCATCAGGACAGTACAAGCAGTTCTCTGGGCAGGGGCCCTGACCAAGAAGGGAAAGGCTGATACGGTAGCTAGATAGGAACTAGGTGCTTTGGCTGAAATTACTGCTGGCAGCCTTGCCCCTGAGGCTATAGGGCCCTGTAGCAACTGCTACCTCTGAATCCTCTATAGCTTCACCCCCTGGTTCTGCTCACGTACATTCACCATAAGTTACAGTGGAGATACTGACACATGTATCCTTCTGCTCCTGAATGGATTTAGCAGTAACCACCTTGGCTTGCAGAGCAGTGGTCAGATTAGTAGACCTCCAAGAGGGGCCATCTCCCACAGGGGAATAAGGCAAACTCCCCTGGGGGCTGCTGAGTATGGTGGGAAACTAGAAATAGTAAGAGAGGCAAAAAACGAGAGCCGTACAGAAGCTGTAGAATGGGCCTCAAGAATCAACTCCACTGGTGGCCCCAAGAATCAACTCCACGGGTGGTCCCCAAGAATCAACTCCAGGTGACCCCCAAGAATCATCTCCACGGTACCCCAAGAATCTCTCCACTGGGGCCCCAAAAACAATCCCACGGGGGGCCCCCGAGAACCAACTTCATGGGGGGCCCCAAGAATCATCTCCACTGGGGGGCCCAAGAACTTTCCCCACTGGGGGGCCCCCAAGAATCATCTCCACTGGTGGCCCCAAGAATCATCTCCCACGGGTGGCCCCAAAAAACACTCCACTGGTGGGCCCCAAGAATCTCCCCAGGGGTCGAACATAGATTCATCATACTGGTGGGCCTCAAGAATAAAAATCCACTGCGGGGCCCCCAAGAACGAAACCTATGGGGGGCCCCAATAATAAACCCTCCACTGGGGCCCCAATAATCAACTCCACTGGTGGCCCAAGAATCATCTCCACTGGTGCCCCCAAGAATCAGCTCCACTGGGGGGCCAAGAACAACCACGGTGGGCCCCGAAACCAACTTCACTGGGGGGCCCCCAAAAATCATCTCCACTGGGGGGCCCCCAAAAAATCCTCCACTGGGGGCCCCCCAAGAATCATCTCCACTGGGGCCCCCAAGAATCTTTCCCACTGGTACCCCCAAAAATCATCTCCACTGGGGGGCCCAAAAATCTCTCCAGTGGTCGCACTAATTCATTTTAACTGGTGGGCCTCAAGAATGAAATCCACTGCTGGGCCCCAAGAACGAAACCTACTGGTGGGCCCCAATAATCAACTCCACTGGGGCCCCAATAATCAACCCCACTGGGGGCCCCCAATAATCAATCCACTGGGGGACCCAAGAACAACTCCACTGGGGGCCCAATAACAACTCCACTGGTGGACCCAAGAATCAACTCCCTGGTGGGAACCAAGACTCATCTATAATGGTGGGCTCCTGGAATCAACTCCACTGGTGGGCCCCAAGCTTCAACTCCACTGGTGGGCTCCAAGGATCCACTCTATTGGTGTGTCCCAAGAATCAATTCCCACTTAGGGCCCAGGAACAACCCCCCTGGTGGGCCCCAAGAATCATTTCTGTTGATGGACAAAGGAATCCACTCACTGGGGGACCACAGGCAACCTATTGACATGGTCCCCAACCCACACTTTTACTGCTCATCCCAAAAAAATATTTAAGGTTTGCTTCACATCTTTGTCAGAGTTCCTATTCAGACCCTCCGTCATGAGATGAAAAGGGCCCAAAAAAGGGCCTGTTTCAAAATGACTTGATGCTCCCCGGGGGACTTATTGATTACAGGGGTTTGTTAGGTTTCCGCCAGGTGCCATTGTTTAGACAGAAAAAAAAAATGCACTTGCTGCTCTATTTATTTTGTTTTTCCCAAAGCAACCTCCGGTACTATGTAAACCAAGCATGAAATAGAATACCCCTTCAACCCAGCTAAAAAGAATCCCCCCTTTAACAACCCACATAAAATAAAATACCCCTTTAACAACCCAGCATAAAATAGAAACCCCTTTAAAAATCCATTTAAAAAAACAGAATACCCCTTTAACAAATAATTTAAAAATAGAATCCCCTTTTTAAAATAACCCACAGAAAATAAAAAAAAACCCCTTTTAAATAGTAAGGTTTTTTTTTTCCGAAGTTTTTGGGGCGGTGAATGCGGGTTCCTCCCGATCCCCACCATTGTCCCCGACCCAAGAGAGCACTTTGAGCTGAATGAAGCAAAAAACGAACACAAAACAAGTGTAAAAAAATTACCAGCCATGAAATTTCATGATGTGTCCGTTCCATTTCCCCAGTAAATGACACCTACGGGGGGCTTCCCTTAATTCAAGCATGTCCCTATAAGTGGAAAAAATTTGTCATGCAAGACTAAGACACATAAATTTCTGATCATTCCCCATATAAAATATGATAGCCTGTAAAAGAAATTTACACTTTTTAAACGTGATGAATAAAAGCAGAAGGTCAAAAGGGGCTGAAAGTGCGGGCCTGGTGTTTTTTGTACTAAAAACTGAAGAAAACCATTAAATGATAATTATGTTAGAGGCTAAAATCTCCGCATATTCTGGACCACCGGGTGGCTCCGAACCATGCGCTCGGTAATGGGGTTTTTCTGAAACAATATCCCCCCAAATAGACCAAGTGGCTGAAAAAAACAAAAATGGCCAAAAAGACAGAATTGATCGTTTTTTGAAATTATGCCCAAAAACTGACACATTTTGTGTTTTCCCCAAAAAGCATTTACTGGTGGACCCAAAAAACCCTCTCAACTGGTGACTCCAAGAAACAAATCCAGGTGGGCCCCAAAGATCAACTCCATGGGGACACCAAAAAAACCCTCTCTACTGGGGACTCCAAGAATCAAATCTACTGGTGGGCCCCCAAAATCAACCCATGGGGGGCCCCAAGAAACAACCCACTGGTGGGCCCCAAGAATAACCCACTGCTGGACCCCCAAAATCAACTCCACTGGTGGGCACCAAGAGCCTCTCCACTGGTGGGGCAAAAAGAGCCATCCCCTGTGGGCCCCCAAGGGTCAAACCCCCTGGTGGGCCCCAAGGGAAAATCCCCTGGGGGGCCCAAGGATCAACCCCCCTGGTGGGGACCAAAAGCCATCTCTACGGGTCCAAAAATCAGCCCCCTGGTGGGCCCCAAGGGTCAACCCATGGTGGGCCCCAAGAATCCTCCACAGGTGGCCCAAAAAGACTCCCTGGGGGGCCCAAGAAAAACTCCGCTGATGGGCCCCAAAACCAACTCCACTGGGAGGCCCCCCAAAAATCAACTCCCCTGGTAGGGGCCCAAAATCAATCCACGGGAGGCCCTAAGACAAATCCCCTGGGAGGCCCTAAGAATCAACTCCCCTGGTGCCCAAAAATCAGCTCCACTGGGGGGCCCAAAATAAACCACTGGGGGCCCCAAGAAACAGTTTACTGGGGGCCCCCAAAAAACGCACCACTGGTGTGCCCCAATAATGAACCCACTGGTGGGCTTCTGGAATAAACCTTTACTGGTACTCCCTTTTGCCAACAGTAAAAGGGGACGTACACTAAAAAACGATTTTCTTACTTAGAATGACTTGAAGCCAGAAGTGCAGATCTGTTATTATTGGGCACATTTCATATATTTAATCTTAGCTACACTTTACCTTATGCAACCAGATCATTTTGTTTATTTCTTTTGTGAAACCGAAGTGAAGCAAAAAAAAATAATTTCTAACATTATATAATTCTGTGACTAGTTAGAAAAATAAAATTCACATTTTCGACATGTTTTATGGAACTCTGGTTGGCAGATTGTGATGGTATTGTCACCAGATGGCACCATATTATACTAAAACAGCGTCAACTATGGGGGAGTCATAAAAAAATAGAATTTCCACCAATTACCAGCCCAAGAGGACATCTCCACTGGTGACCATGAGCCTTTCAGATGGTTTGTAATGGCCCTGGAGCAGACAGATGTCATTGCACCTCTGCTAACCCTACTGTGTATGGGGCCCCGGAGCAGACAGATGTCACACACCTCTGCTAACCCTACTGTGTATGGGGCCTGGAGCAGACGGATGTCACCACACCTCTGCTAACCCTACTGTTATGGGGCCCTTGAGCAGACAGATGTCACCACACCTCTGTAACCCTACTGTGTATGGGGCCCCGGGGGGCAGATAGATGTCACTGCACCTTTTCTAACCCTACTGTGTATGGGGCCCCCCCAGAGCAAAAGGGGGTTTTTTCATTTGGGCACCTCTGCTAACCCTACTGGAAATGAGGCCTCAGAGCAGAGGGATTCATTTAAACCTCTGCAAACCCCTACTGTTGTTTTTGGGGGCCCCGGGGGCAGAGGGGAAAGTCACGGGGAAACCCGCTCCCCCCCAACCCTACTGTGTAGGGGCCCCGGGGAGCAACGGATGTCATTTGCCCCCCTTGCAAACCCCCTACTGTGTTTTGGGGCCCCGGGAAGAGAGGGATTCACTGCACCTCTGCAACCCTACTTTTTAAAGGGGGGGCCCCGGGAGCAGAGGAAGGGTTCCCCGGGGGCACCTCTGCTAACCCAAACTGTTATGGGGCCCCGAACGGGAGGGGTTTTGTCACGGGGGCCCCTCTGCTAACCCTACGGGTGAAAGGGGGCCCCGGAGATTGAGGGTCACTGCCCTCGGGCTCCGGGTGCAAAAAAAAGGCTTTTAATTCTTAGGGCAGTTTTCAGATTTTTGCTGATTGGGAAAATTTGGATTGCCTTCCCCAAATTTGAGTCCAGGGTTTTCTGCTTCATTGAATCGATGAATGTTGACCGTCAGGAGGGGAGAAAAGGGGGCAAACACCCCCGGGGGCGGGCCATTGCGGGGGGGGACTAAAGGGCTGGGGGGGAAAAGGGTTTTAAATCGGGGGGATTTTTTGGGACTTTCCCTCTGGGCCCCTCAGCCTCTCACACGATTTTGGTACAAATTCATCTTTGCAGATCCTGTACACCCATTCATGCTGACTGTCTCCCTGGGGCAGAGGGGGATCTTCCGGGCAAGATAATGTGAAAAGGAATCACACAAAAAAAAAAAGGTAAAAAAAAAAAAAAAAAAAAAAGGAAAAAAAAATTGTCCAACAATATTTTGTAAAAACGGCCCCACACTTTTAATTTATTCCCCTTGGTCCCTATTTTTCTAGACTCCAACTAAGGGCCTATGGGGGGGGCCCCGGATGGTGGGGTTTGGCTCTAGGGGGACCCCTCCACCAACTGGGGAGCCCCGGGGAATGGGGGTTATTGGCTCTATGGACCTTCCCGGGCAGCTGGGGGCCCCGGGAAGGTGGTGTTGGCTCAAGGACCCTCAAGCACTGTGGGCCCCCTGGGATGGTGGGGGTTGGTTTTTCTATGGCCCCCCCCCACGGGGTTTTGGGGGGCCCATGGAGGGTGGGGGTTTGGCTCTATGGACCCCCCAACAGCTTTTGGGGGCCCCAAGGATGGGGGTTTTGGCTCAAAAACCCCTCCAGCAGCTGGGGACCCCTGGATGGTTGGTGTTGGTTCTAGGGACCCTCCCCGGGCACTGTGGACCCCTGGATGGGTTGGTGATGGCTCAAAGGGGCCCCTTTCCAGCGGGCTGTGGGGGGGCCCTGGAAATTTTTGGTTTGAGGGCTCTAGGGACCCTCCGGGGGCGGGCTGTGGGGAGCCCCGGGATGGGGGTTTTGGGTTTCTAGGGACTTTTCAGCAGCTGTGGGGGGGCCCCTGGATGGTGGGATGGCTCTTTTAGACCCTCCAGCGGGCTGTGGGGTCCCTGGAGGGTTTTTTTGGTTTAAATTTGGACCTCCAGCAGGTTTTGGGGCCCCTGGATGGGGTGCCCTGCTCTATGGACCCTTCAGCAGCTGGGTCCCCCGGTTTGGGGGTTTTTGGCTTTATGGACCCCCCAAGCACTGGGGGTTTTCCCTTTGGGTGGTGGGGGTTGGCTCAAAGGACCCTCCACAGCTATGGGCCCCCAAATGGGGGTTTTGGCTCTATCCCCTTTACGGGCAGCTTGGGGCCCGGGAAAGGGGGGTTTTGGGCTCTATGGACTCTCCAGCAGTTTGGGGGGCCCCAAAAAAGGGGGGTTGTTGGCTCTATGGGCCCCCTCCAGCAGCTGTGGGACCCCTGGATATTGGTGTAGGCTCTATGTACCCAACAGCAGCGGGGGGAGCCCCTGAAGGGTTTGGTGTTGGCTCAATGGCTCCTCCAGCAGCTGGGGGGCCCCTGGGGGGGTGTGTTGGTTTCTATGGACCCTCCAGCAGCTGTGGGAGCCCCAAAATTGGGGGTTTTTGGGTTTCAAAATGGACCCTCCACAGCTGGGACCCCCGGGAAAGGGGGTTTTTGTTGGCTCATGGCCCCCTCCGCAGCTGTGGGAGCCCCTGGATGGTGGTTTTTGGCTCTATGGCCCCCTCCAGCACTGTGGGACCCCCCTGGATGGGGGGTTTTGGGGCTCAAAGGGAAAACCCTCCAGAAAGCTGTGGGGACCCCCGGATGGTGGTTTTTGGCTCTTTTCCCCTCCACCAGCTTTTTGGGACCCCCTGGATGGTGTTTTTGGGTTTCTAAGGACCCCCCACAGTTTGGGGGGATGCTGTCAGCTCCAAACCTGAACAACCTGGCAAAAACTATATGGAAAGCCCACTCCCCGCCGCCTAGCTGTTGTCCAACTGCACACACGGGGGACCGGGAAAATTTTAAAGCTGCTGTTATAAATAAATTTGACTCCACTGTTTTAAAAAACCCTTCTTGTGGGGGGGAAAGGGGTTAAAACCCTTTTTGGGCTCTGAAAACCTGCCATTAATAATTCCACCCAGAAAAATGTAATGAAAAATAGGCAGCTTCGGGGCCCCCGGGGTTTCCCAACACCTTTTTGGGGAAAGGGAAGGATAGATTAGGTATATACAGGGAAATCTCCTTCCCAAAAAGTTTGATGAAACTTCATCTACATCATTCTAAAGCAGAGAGTTTAAAACCTATTTGGCTGTTTATTATAAAACCAATTACAGAAAAAAAAAAATGGGACCCCCGCTCCCATCCGGGACCCCCCTGATTATTTTATGGGTCTTATTCACTTAGCAATGAAAAGGAGACTCTACTTCCATAAAAACGGGGGGTTTTTTAAATTTTGGGAAGTGTTCTGCCCCAAGTCCCGGAAAGAAAGAAGGGTTCCCCACAGGGGATTGTTTTGGGTTTATGTCTTCTTTAGGGCCCCCCGGATTTGGATAAAACCCCCATTGTTAAAAAAGTTCCCTTGACAAAAAAGAAAGATGGGAGTGACCCCCCAAAGCCCTCGTGTCACTGTGGAGAAACATGGAAATTAAGTGGTCAGTTTATCTGCTGCCCCCCCCACAGGAGGTAAAAGTTTTACAGGGGTGTCCATTAAACCTCAATGGATTATCTGTGTAATGCGGGACGGGGGGGTCCTCCAGAGCGGGGGGACACTCTAAGAAACTGCTATAACGCTTACAAATATTTGGCTCGGACTCCGTTTTTTTAAAAGGGAACCCCTAATAGGGTATATGAAACTGTGTTATCTAAACTGGACAACCCCTTTAAAAACCTTTGGGGCTTGGGCCCCCCCCTTCAGGTCCCAAAATAGGCCCCCACATAAAAGTATAAAATTTGGGGGGTGTTTTTTTAATGGGGCCCCCCCCCCCCTTTATTTAAAGCTTCCCGAACTCAAATGCAGAATCTGCCACCCGGGCCCTTTTAAAGATGGGGGGGGGCTTGTTTTTGAGTGGCAGATTTCCAAAACAGGGGGAAATACTGGGGGGTTTCTCCCCTTTTAGGAGCCCTGAACAAATTTTATGAATAAGGGGTCCAAATCATTGGTGCAAGATAGGAACTGGTTTAAAGGGGAGGGGGCCCAGATGCTTCATTTTCATTGGAACGGAGGGGGGCTGTGGGAGTGCCCAGAGGCCTTTTGTGGGACTGGGAAAATTAAGTTAATCCCTTTTAAACACCCAAAAAACCCCAAATTAAAATTTTGGGGGAGAGAAAAAAAAATTTAGGTTCCGGGGCGTCCTGAACCCAAAAAACTGTCCATGGGTTTGGTTGAACACTACTAATGAAGATAGGTCATTGCAAGTATAGACATTTTAAATTTATGGAGGGGGAAAACAAACCAAAATGAGCTGAACCTTCATGTGCCCCTAAAAACCACAGGGGGTTTGGATTAAGAATATGCAGTGTCAGACTGGAACCCCCAAAGGAGTTGGGTTCTTGGGGCCCCCACCAGGGGGAGTTTTTGGTTTTTTGGGAGGTCCACCCCTGGAGTTGGTTCTTGGCTGCACACCCGTGAGGTTGGGTTCTTTGGGCCCCCACCCGTGGAGTTGGGTTTTTGGCTGCCCACCCCTGGAGTTTGGTTTTTTTGGTGCCCACCATTTGGAGTTGGGTTTTTGGGCCTTTCCCCCCCAGTGGAGTTTTGGGTTTTTTTGGTGCCCAACCCCGTGGAGTTGGTTTTTTGGGTGCCCCCCAGTGGAGGTTTGGGTTTTTGGCTTCCCCCCAGTGGGGGTTGGTTTTTGGCCACCCACCAGGGGGAGTTTTAAATTTTTTAGGATCACCCTACAATTTCTGAACATGGATGCACATACACACATGACTCTTTCCCTTTATGGGTTTTTCTTGAAAATCACCCCCATCCAGCCATGCTCAGGGGCCTATTGGGGGGGGTGGGGGTTTCCCCTTTTTCCTTCCGGGGAGCGGGTTTGAACTTGGGGGTTTGTGAAACTCTTTGGGGGTCTTTTCACGGAGAAAGTCCCGGGAAAAAAAAAAAGGGTTGAGAGGGAAAAGACAGGGTCAAAAAATATGTCCAAGGGAAACCTTAGGGTGGGCCCCCGGAAACAAATGCATTTTGGGGGGGGCCCCCCAAGCATCAATACACTTTTGGAAACACCAAAACATCAACTCCATTGGGTGGGCCCCAAGAATCAACTCCAATGGTGGGCCCCCAAAAATTAAACCAACTGGTGGGGCCCCCCAAAAACCACTCCCCTGGGTCCCCAAGGGAAAACACTCCACTTTTGGGGCCCCCCAAAAATTTCCCCTTTCCCCTGGTGGGCCCCAAGAATTTAACTCCAAGGTTTGGACCCAAAAAATTCTCTCCACTGGGGGGGGGACCTCGAAAATCCCTCCCTGGTGGGCCCCCCCAAGCATCAACTCCACTGGGGGGCCCCCCAAAATCAACTGCAAATGGGGGTCCTCAAGGGTTTTTCTCCAATGGTGGGGGCCTCGAAAAATTTACTCCCCTGTGGGCCCCCCCCCAAACCCTTAACTCCACTGGTGGGCCCAAAAAATCAAAATGCACTGGTGTCCTCAAAAAAATCAAAATCCCTGGTGGGCCCCAAGAATTCTTTCCATTGGTCCTCAAAAAAACCACTCCACTGGTGGCCCCCCAAAAATTTTAATCCCTGGGGGCCCCAAAAAAAATTGTACTGTTTGGGGTCTAAGAATCAAAAAGGGATGGTGGGCCCCCTTTTAAAAAATTGTACCCGGGGGGGCCGAACAATCCAAAAAAAAAAACCCCTTTGGGGGCCCTCAAAAATAAATACCAATGATGGGTTTTAAACAATCATCTCCAAAGGTGGGTCTTTCCCAAAAAACAATGCTAATTTGGGGGTACCCAAAAAACTAAATCCTCACGGTTTGGGCCCCATGCACACCAGCGGGAGCCTGAGAATAAGCCTGCTACGCCCCCTACTTGTTTTTTTATCCAAATGGACATTTTCGGGGGGAGGGGGTGCACTACGAAATTGTTTTCATCCCGTTTATAATCCTCTTCTTGTTTTGATGAAGATGTTGTTGATGATAAGATATTTTTCCCGTCTGGAGTACAAATATGGTTTTTTTTGATGCAAGGGTTAAAAACGATTTTTGTTTTTAGTTGGCAAAGGGGAAAGGGTGGCCACCGGGCCCCCG
Source organism: Phyllomedusa bahiana (assembly GCA_025379985.1). Taxonomy (NCBI): domain Eukaryota; kingdom Metazoa; phylum Chordata; class Amphibia; order Anura; family Hylidae; genus Phyllomedusa; species Phyllomedusa bahiana. The sequence goes on along the minus strand of JAODAL010044974.1, from coordinate 15,576 downwards.
CCGACCTCTGAAGGGGAAAGCAAAGCAGGGACTGCAAACCCACACAACAAGTGCGGCCCCCGGGTTTGCATAAAATCTTTTTTCCAACAAATGCAATAAACCGGGGCAATAAAACATTGTAACTGAGATCTTAAAGTGAAACCGTTTTAATTTTTGGGCAAAATTTGTGCAGTCGGAATTTATAAGCAAATTGGTTTTTAAAAAGAGTCGAAAAACATGATCCTTTGGAATTGTTTTAAAATTTTGAACTTGACCCTGAAACTCTGGCCCCCGGGCCCGAAGCAAAAGGAGGGGGGGGGGGGGGGGGGGCGAAAAATTTAGCAAAAACGCAAAATAAAATCCCGCCTTTTAAATTTCTGCTATTTTAATAAAAAAGAAGTCATAACCCAAAATTTCAGACAATGGGCATTCCCCACAATATCATATCTCATTTTTCTAGTCTCTCTGAGACGTTCAGTTGTTTTTTTTTACCCTGAAAAAGTCTTTCACTTCATAAACAACAAAGCACCTCCAAAACCTTTCAGTACAGTATAAATCAAAACTATTTTCCCCGATTAAAAAATCTTTTAAAATATTAAAAATGTAGAAAAATAGTCTGTTTTTATTGCAAGTGTGGAAATTTATAGCACTTATCTGTTAAAATGGGTGTATTATACCCCAGAGCTGCACTCACAAAAAAGCTGGTGCAGTTCCCCTGTAAAATACTTTTCTTATCCTGTACTGATTCCCCCAGTTAAATCCTGTATTACCTCCCCGAGCTGCACTCAATATTCTCTTTGGTTTCAGTCACTTTTAAAATACTTACTTATCCGGGACTGCCCGCTGAGTTACATCCTTTTATTAAACCTCCAGAGTGCGCTCACTATTCTGCTGGGTTTCGTCCCTGGGACTTTTAAAAAATTAAATTATCCTGTAAATGCTGCTGATTAAAAATCCGTTTTGGGCCCCCAGAGCTGCAATCCCCTATTTTTGGGGGTTTGGGGCCCGTCACTGTGTTTCATAAAATTTCTTTTCCCGTCCCGATCCTGGTTACATCCTGTAATTTTCCTCCAAGCTACCCTCCCCTTTTTGCCCGGTTTCGTCACTTTTGTACATACATTACTTATCCTGTAAGACCCGGTTACATCCTTATTAAAAACCACCCGAGCTTCACTCACAAATTTTTGCTGGGCAGGAGTCACTGTGTACATCATTACTTAACCCCAAATGATCCCCAGTTACATCCTGTATTTTAAATCCAGAGCTCACTCAATATTTGTGGTTTCAGTCACTGGGGTACATACATGACATTACCTTACCTATACTCGCTCAGCGCGTCACAATCTTTCAGTCCCCCTCCTTCTTGTTCAGCGGGTTTCACAAACTTTCTTTATTTTTCCAAATTGCATTGGGGAAGTCCCTTTTACACGCAGTGATCCTGAGGTCAGTAGAAGGGGAGAGGCTCAGGACAAATAAAATCCATTCCTCCTTGAGATTCTCTTTAACGTTTTGGTTTGATTCAATAAAGTAAAACCTTCACCAGAAGGAAATGCACAGAAGCCGCTGGGATGTGGCGCACAGAGCGCGGCTCCGGGTGGAAGAAATACTCCCGTAATCAGATTTCCCTCTTATGACACCGATCCGGAGGGAATGTAACACGGTTAAAGTTATATTATAATCTAAACAATCACTTTGTGACATTATACAAGAGCCTGGAGTTTATGGAGTCAATTCCCCCGGTTCAGAATATTTAAGCGGAATCTAATTGGTTCTGTGTAAGGTTACGGGACTGGGGGAGGGCTCACGCGTTTCACCGGCGCAGGAGTAATGTTGTTGTGTTGGGGCTGACAGTCTGTGATAATTATTGGTGCAGGACTAATGTCTATAATCCGCTCTTCTGTGTTTTTTTTTTCTTCCTTGCTGTTGGCTGCCGGCAGTTTTATAATCATTAGTTCTAGACTTAAAGGGGTTGTCTCGCTACAAAGATTAGCTTTCAACATTTTTGGGGAAACCCTAAAAAAAAGATTTTTTTCCCAAAATAAGGGTTGTTCACTTTTTTCGTTAAGGACTACAAGGATTTTATCCCTTCTGGCTCTCTCGGTTCCCCAATGCCCGCCTGTGTACTTCCCCCCCCCGCTGTTTGTTCATATGATAAGCAGGAGTGGGGTCATTACCAACTTAGCAGTGAAAGTTTGTTTGTTTTTCGATTTTTCAGACAATGGGCACAATTACTGCTGTTTATTTTACCTCTAAAAGTTTCCCTGTCCTGACAGCAGAGATTTTTTAAATTTAGCAGGGTGAATACATGGAGCTCTGTGCTAATTACAGAAAATTTGACCAGGAAGTGACAGAGCAAAGAACATTATTTCATTCATGACCTAGAAACTTTGAATGAACAACCCTTTTAAAGACTATTTTTTTACTTATAGGAGTCGAGTAAGGGCATCCACTCAGTTTCCAGAAGGAGAAGCTTCCAGAGACAAAAATAAGGGGGACGTAATGACACTGACAAATTCCTTTAATGTAGTAGAAACTATTTGAGCCTGATTTTCAAATATATGGGATGGTGGCACCAAAAAAATGATGCAAAGTTGATCTGTTTGGGTGGAGAAGCTCTTGCAGCGTTTTCTGTAGAGGAAATTTTCTCTGTTTACAGGGACACTTCCGTCAGAAAGGGGCATTTTTGTTAAAACCTGAATTTTTGGCCTTTTTTTAAATTTCAGCAGTCCTATTCTGAGGAATTCATAAAATGGGTGCGGCATAATCACATTGAAATTACACACTTGCAACAGCTCAATAAACGTGTGCACACCACCATACGTCATGTGAACTCTTCCCTAAAAGGCATGTGCAGTAGCTGTTGGGTTGGCCCCCAGAATCCGCTCCACTGTTTGGGCCCCCCTGAATCAACTCCACTGGTGGGCCCCAAGAATCAACTCCACTGGTGGGCCCCAAGAATCAACTCCACGGTGGGCCCCAAAACAACCCCCACTGGGGGGCCCCAAGAATCAACTCCACTGATGGGCACCAAGAATCATCTCCACGGGTGGCCCCAAGAGCCCAACCCATGGTGGCTCCCAAGAATCATCTCCTTTGGGGGCTCCCAAAAAACACTCCATTGGTGGCCCAAGAATACTCCATTGGTGGACCTGAAGAATCAACTCCATTGGTGAGCCTCAAGAATCAACTCTATTGGTGACCCTCAAGAATCAACTCCATTGGTGGGCCCAAAAATACTCCATTGGGGGGGCCTCAAGAATCACTCCCATTGGTGGGCCTCAAGAATCAACTCCTTTTGGGACCCTAAAGAATAACTCTTTGGGACCCCAAAGAATAAACTCCAAATGGTGGGCCTCAAGAATCATCTCCATTGGTGGATCTCAAGAATCAACTCCACTGGTGGGTCCCAAGAATGGAATCCACTAGTCGGCTTTAGGCATCCTAGTCTGACATTGCTGATATGAGGCAGGACTAAATTAACCAGATAACTAAAGACAAACAGGGCTCTAGATAACTAACTACAGAAAAGGAAACCAAAACAGGACACAACAGGACTAAGTACATAATATACTAGAAACAGACTCAAGCTCTCAGCTTAACAATATACTCTGCGCCAGCTGCCAAGTGGACCTCAGCTTTATATAGAGAGCTAGCAATCAATCGTTCCTACTAGTCGAGCTTACATGGCTGGTCATCCTGAAAGTTTGTTTGAGATAGTTGCGTAGCAACAGACTCAACTGATCTAGTAAGCTGGAGATGTTGATTCCCACCATTCGGAACAATCTTTAAGGGATGGGGATTTCGAAAGGGCCTCCAAGATCAGTTGGCTTCCAAGTAAGCAGTCATTTTTATTAATGTTGAACAGGTTACGGGTTGAGGAAGCCATAATTTCATGGAAGAATTCCGCCTCCAATGCTTCAATGGTAACCTGTTCAGTTCGGCTTCTGAGGGACCATGCATTGACTGGTAGACTATGACCTACAGGCTGGGGACAAAAGGGGGCATTTTTTCTGCAACAGACACTGCACTTAAAAATTTTTGATTGCTTTAAACACCGAGGCAACCAGGCCCCCCGAGGTCTTTGTATAAAACCACCAACTGCAAAATGTATGCAAGAAAGAGAATAAGGAACAATCCCCCACCCCCGCCGAGGTGGGACCGGGGAAAGGATTCTCCATTTTATAATTCAATAAGGTTTTTTTTTTGTTTTTTTTTTTTTTTTTCTAAAATCAGTTAATCGGTTTTAAAAGTGTCAGAAACCCAGAACAATAGGTAAAACATTCGCCACCACCAAAGGGAAGCGCCTTTAATCTTCTGCGCGCTTTTTATAAGCAACTAAAAGGTTTATCTCAAAACCCGCGTATGATTTAAGCAATTTTGAAAACTCCTGGGGCATGGGCTAAAGAATCTAATAAGGGGTATCAGGGATTTCCAATTGCATTTCCCCCCCGTGACATATACCTCTAAATGGATTTGTATGCAGTTGGTGTTAATTATATCAGGGACTCGGCCAACAGACGTAATCCTCACTATGTTCCCGGTTAAGGTTGCAGGTGACTGCACAAAGCAAAACCATGTCGACTGCAACAGGTTGCACAAGGGTTCATTATAATTTGGGGGGGGGGGGGGGGGTGCAAACCAATTTGAGCAATTTAGTGTAGCACCAGTTGTGCTGACATGCTTTTTCAGAAGGGTGGTTTTTCTTCAACATAATTGAGCGTTCGGCTTGGGATCACAGCAAACTCCATCGGGGCCCCCGGGGCAGCATGAAAATCCTGTTTCAGTGAGGGGGCACATGACCCAAAAAAGGGGGGGAGCGTTAGAAATCCTTATTCACTGCAGGTCACATACCCAGTGGCAGCAGTGAGAAATCCTGTATTCCAGCTCGGCACTGCCCCAGGGACAGCAGTGAAAAACCCTGTATTGCTGCAGGCACTGACCCAGTGGCAGCAGGAGAAATCCTGATTCAGTGGGTCAATGCCCCAGTGGCAGCAGTGAGAAATCCTGTATTCAGCTGCAGGTAAATGCCAGGGGACATGAGAAATCTGTATTCGGCAGGTCACGACCCAGGGGAGCAGTGAAAAAAACCTGTATTAGTGAGGTCACATGCCCCCAGTGGCAGAGTGAGAAACCCTGTATTCAGTGCAGGTAACATGACCCAGGGCGCAGTGGGGAAAATCCTGTTTCAGCTGCGGTAATCCCCCAGTGGCAGCAGTGAGAAATCCTTTGTATTCGTGCAGGTACATGGGACACAGGGGAGCAGAGAGAAATCCTGTATTAGTGCAGGTTTCCATGCCCCGGGGGACGCAGTGAAAAAATCCTGTATTCAGTGAGGTCACATGACCCAGTGGCAGCAGTGAGAAATCCTGATTCGCTGCAGGTACATGCCCCAGGGGAGATTGGGGGAATCATGTATTCAGCTGCAGGTAAGGGAAAGGACTGCCACTACTGTGCACCTAGAGGTAATTTCTAATGAACTAAAGGAAAATTTAACAAAAATGTAGTGATTCTTTAAGGGAAACCTAGGACAGAGGCCACAGTTGCCATGCACTTTGGTTGACTGTGAACTTTTGAGACACTTAGGGGGGATGACACTGTTATGGGGCACTGTCTGGTCATGATATGGGCCATTGTGACTGAATGGTATTGGGCTCCATTATGTGGTTGGGTCGTGAATGCATGATGTCTAGCACTGTGTAGTCAGCAGATGTGTAGCTATAGGAGATGCAGAGGTAGCAATGTTCCATGGGGGGCCCAAATGTCCTTCTAAAATACAAAAAAAAAGATTCCAGTGTCAAACATGGTGTATGATGGGGGTTCTATTGCAGATTTTGCATTAGGGCCCTGAAGCTTCAAGTCATGCTTTAGGGAGTATCTGAAAACTTTGCAAGGTGTCCACGTGTATAGGCCTTTCCCTCGCGTGCTCAGGGTTGGAGGCAGGGCCGGGGTGGTGGGCAAACGGAGGTAGGGTGCCTTCATCCCGCAGAAAGGGGGGACAAAGGGGGTATGGGTGGGCCCCTGAAATTTCCTAGGGGGGCACTGTATGTTTATTTTTTTTATGGCACCAGCATACCTTGTCCCAATCCTGGTCAACGGTATCTGTCTCCCACAAAGACTGTGCCCAAGGTGCCCGTATCGACCCTGGTGACATTTACACAGATATCTTCTCCAGAAGAGGATTTTTTTTTTCTGTCCTTCACTCAGTTATAACCTGAGTAATTAGGATCGAGTCAACCCTTAAAAGGGGTTGTTCCCCACATTGATTATTTCACCTCCCCGTCCTATTTTTTGGTTTATTTTGAATTCAGGGGCGTGTTTTTGGCTTCTACTAGTCTGAGTAGACGTAGGGCGTAGCTTAGTGACCGTGTGACAGCCATAGGAGAGATCAAACAGGGCTGGAGTTTTAGAAAAACCCGTGCTGGCATCTTCAGGGGGATAGAACAGGTCTGTAACTATAGCGACCAGCACTGGCAGCCTATCAGGAGAGATTGAACAGGTCTGTAGCTGTAGAAACCAGCGCTGGCAGTCTATCAGGAGAGATAGAACAGGTCGGTAGCTATAGCAACCAGTGCTGTCAGCCTATCAGGAGAGAATGAACAGTAGCTACAGCGACCTGAACAGCCCATAAAAGAGGGGATATCTAGGAATAGGTAGGACATTGTTAATGGAGATATATTGCAAAGTTTTATGCAATATCTTTAACATAAAAACCAGCAATCCTTGTAGTGAGACAACCCCTTTAACTTTCTTCAAAACATAAGTTCAAAGTCTGTGAATTTAGGCAAAATCCTCCTTGAGTGACTTATTATCTGCAGCAGGAACAAGGGCACCTATCGCTAGAGCTTGATTCCGGCAAACGGCTTCCTCGCTGAAAAGGACGTTCAAATAGTTTCAGGGGAGGAATAATTTTCGTCTTAAATGGCGCTCGCAGTGCACTGACGAGTCGCTCCGACGCCGGGGACGGGAAGAGAAGGAGAGAAGAACCGAAAGAAGCCTCGGACAGGTCTGATCTCTCATACCTGACATCTTGTGGGATCCGAATGGGAACTCCAGGGGGGGAGCTTGTGTTCATCAGGTGTATGCAGGCGGTCATGTAGGCCAGGGGTCCCCAACTCCAGTCCTCAAGGCCCAGCAACAGGTCATGTTTTCTGGCTCTCCTTAGCATTGCACAGGTGCCTTAAAGGGGTTGTCTCACTACTTTGATTCATCTTACCTTATTCCTGCCAGGTCTGTAGCTATAACAACCAGTGCTTGCAGCCTATCAGGGGAGATTGAACAGGTCTGTAGCTATAGAAACCAGTGCTGGCAGCCTATCAGGAGAGATCAAACAGGTCTGTAGCTATAGCGACCAGTGCTGGCAGCCTATCAGGAAAGATAGAACAGGTCTGTAGCTATAGCAACCAGTGCTGGCAGCCTATCATGAGAGATCAAACAGGTCTGTAGTTATAGTGACCAGCACTGGCAGCCTATCAGGATAGATCAAACAGGTCTGTAGCTATAGTGACCAGTACTGGCAGCCTATCAGGAGAGACCCAACAGGTCTGTAGCTATAGCAACCACAGGAGCTGATGCAGCCCCTACAAGAGGGGATATCCAGGAATAGGTAGGACACTGTTAATGGACACATATTGCAAAGTGACTTGTTTTTGCAAGATCTTTAACATAAAAAGCAGCGATCCCTGTAGTGAGACAACCCCTTTAATTTTTATGCATTATGTGGGAGATCCTGAAAACAGGATGGTGGGGCTTGAGGACTGGAGTTGGGGAACACTGATGTAGACGTTAGTGCCAGAGGGCAGAGATATCGGTGGTCAGAGATGATGAAAGAAAGGGCAGAGGATAAGGGATGGATAGGCCGGTGTATGCCGATGATATTTTCCATCAATGGGTCTAAAGGTGTTGTCTGGTCCCTTAAAAAAATACTAATAGGCAGCTACTGAATCAGTCAGCTGGGTGTTACCATTCCAGCTTTTCTCTTAATTACTCTGTGCTGTTCCTCTGTTACTCTCTCAGATGGGTATAACCATTCCAGTTTTTCTTTTTATATCTCTGTGTTGTGCTGTTTCTCTGTTATTCCTTGACTCCTCTCTGTCCTTCAAACCGCACATCCAAGCCCTCACCTCTGCTGCCGCCTCCAACCTGAAAAATATTTCTCGAATCCGCTCATTCCTCAACTATGACACTACAAAAATGCTGGTCCATGCCCTTGTCATCTCCCGCCTAGACTACTGCAACATCCTTCTCTGTGGCCTCCCAGCTAGCACCCTCGCTCCCTCCAATCCATCCTTAACTCTGCTGCCCGTCTTATCCACCTCTCTCCTCGCTACTCCTCTGCCTCTCCCCTCTGCCAATCCCTTCACTGGCTTCCATTGCCCAGCAAATTCATTTCAAGCTTACTAACCCTGACCTACAAGGCTCCATGACCTCTCCCCTCATACATCTCTGCTCTAATCTCAGATATCTCCCCTCACGCACTCTCCGCTCCTCACAGGACCTTCTCCTCTGCTCCCTCTTATCAGCTCCTCACACAACGTCTCCAAGACTTTCCCGTGCTTCACCCACACTCTGGAAACTCACTGGCCCCAACACATCAGACTCTCCCCACTCTCACCAGCCTCAAAAAGCAACCTGAAAAACCATCTCTTCAGGAGCTATAACCAACACATACCCATTGTGCTACTCCAACCCACAAACCTGTCTGCCCCTCACCTTCTGTCTCTTTCTCCTTTCCTTGTATATTGTAAGCCCTCGCGGGTAGGGTCCTCTCTCCCTCTGTACCTGTTGATTGTCACATACAGTCAGCATTGAACTTGTTTGACTTATGTTATGGTTGTAACCCCCTTGAATGTCCAGCGCCCTGGAATCAATGGTGCTCTAAAATACATAATACTAATTCCTCCTGGAAATGTATGACTGAATCTGTCAGCTGGGCGTTATCATTCCAGTTGTCAGAGGGGCGTATCTCTGCACACTTTGACTGTCAGCAATGATTGGACAACGTTACACCGTGCAGGGATCACACCCATTTCACAGGTTCCGTAATAAATTTCATGGAGGAATAGCAGAGGAACCGCACTCTATAGAGATCTAAAAAAAAAAAAAAAAAAAAAAGCTCTAGAATTGTTATTTCATGGGGAACAAAAGGATTTGCTAAAACAGACCTGTCGGGAATGGCCATGGGTTTGCTTTAAAGGGGTTGTCTGGTTTCTAAAAAAAAAAAAAAATGCCAGCTCCTGAGGTCCTATTAAGAAAAAAAAATAGCCTGCCGTTCCTCTGTTTCCCGGCTCCAGCGCTGCGTCTCTCTGATCTTCTGTGTTCATCCTTTCCCTCCCTCAGCACTGGAACCGGGAACCAGAGGGAGGTGAGTATAGTTTTTTTTTTTTATTATTATTTCAATGGGTTCCTATAAGCAGAGGCGTAACTTCAAGCTCTTGGTTCCTAGTGCAAAAAGTGAAATGGGGGTCCTCCAGTTACTATGCGCCATTTACAATACTGGTATTTTCTTATGTGGCTGAAGGGCTTTTGGGCCCCCCTCAGGCTGCAGGGCCCGGTAGCGACTGCTACCTCTGCACCCCGTATAGCTACGCCCCTGCCTAGAAGCTGCTTATTAGTTTCTTTTGGAACTGGACAAATCCTTTAAAACAAACCTGTGGCCGTTCCTGACCTGTGTTGTCTTAGTAAATTCCTGTGTTTCTCATGACATAACAATTCAGAAGCAATGTTGTTTTCAGATCTCTAAATACTGTGGTTCCTCTGTTAGGGGTTGTTCACACAGCATTTTTGGATCCAAAATCGCATCCAAAAACACAGCATTGATCGGATCCTAAACGGATCCAACACGTATCCGACATGCAGCTGCGTGTTTGGATGCAGCAGGATCGCACCCTATAGTTTATTATAGGGCTCCTGCTGCGTCTGTTGGACCAAGAATTGACCTGTCAGTTCTTGGGATGAATCCGAAGACGCAATGAGACGCATCGGTGATCACTCTTCGGAACGCCGATGCGTGTTTCAAAGTAAAAGCAATGTAAATCACATTGCACATTATTAGATACATGTTTGGGTCCGTTTAGTGTCCGACAGACGGATCCAAACGCGCATCTAAAAAACGTATGTTCACACGGACGCAACATGCCGTGTGAACATACCCTTATTCTCCCCCGAAATGTTTTACTGAATCTGTCAGCTGGGTGTTACCAGTTGGGGGGGAGGTGTCCTTGCACAGTCTGGCATTGTCCAATCAGTGCTGACAGTTAAAGTGTGCAGGGACATGCCCCTCTGAAAACTGGAATGATAACACCCAGCTGACAGATTCAGTAATACATTTCCAGGAGGAATAACAGAGGAACCACACTACAGGCAGTCCGCAACTTACACCGTTCTGACTTACATCTGTCCCCTAGTTACAAATGGAGACTTATGGGGCATGCGGGACCCGGGGTTTTTTCCATTTTCCCACAGCAGATATTTGCTGGGGGAAAGGGAAAAATTTCCAGCATGCCACGAGCAGATGAGGAAAAAAGGGGAAAAAATCTTCTTTAACGGGGGGAAAAAGGCAGAAAAAAAAATTTTTAAAAACTTTTCCCTTTCCCACAATCCCAAAGCTTAAAAAAAAAAAAAAAAAAAAAAAAAATTTTTGTGCCTTAGTTACTTTTAAATAATTTCCCTGTTCTGACCTAAAAATTCAAATTAAGAACAAAATACAGTCGGCGACCCCGTTTTTTTCCCCGGGGGGATCCCCTGTATATAGATCTAAAAAAAAAGGGGTTCTTGTATTGTTTTTTTCCAGGGGGGATTTACAAAAAACCGGTTTAGGAATGGCAGTAGAGATCTATGTGCTTCCTCGTTACCTCCTCCCTAAAAATTTAAAATTGTAAAAATGGGGGGTTACCAATTGGGGTGTGTGGACACCCCCCTGGAGAATTGAAAGGGGACCAACCCCCAGTGACTGTTTCAGTTGCACTTTCCCTGGGGGGGGAAATAACAGAGGAAAAACAAAAGGCCCGGTTATAGGAGAAAAGATTCCAGGATTGTTTTTTTCATAGAGAACATAAGGTTTTTTATAACATAGACTTGTCAGGAGAGGCGGTGCAGGATATAGTCAAGCTAATTTCCCAGACCCTTGAGGGACCCCAAAAAATTTTCACCCTACCCCAAATAAGGACACCGGTATACGTCCCAACTGGCCCTTTTTTTACTTGATCATCCAATAGAAGGAAGCAAATGTACCTCCCAGTGTCCTCTCTGGGATCTTTTTGGTGGATGTTCCTGAGTAGATAAATAAAATGTGCCTAAAATTAAGGTTAAAATTTTCCTGGAACCCCATGAAAAAATTAGTAATGCTCCTCTCCCTCCGGTCCCCGGATCCAGAGCCGCGTCTCTACGTTCTTTTGCTTTCATTCTTGTGCTTCCAAACAGGGACGTCACCACTGCGGGCGCTGATTGGCTTCAGTGATCACGTGCCTCTACATTACAGCGCCATTTGGAAGTGAACAGCACAGAACCGAGATGTAACCGCGGGCAATCAGCCGTTGCAGCGGTGATGTCGCTGTTCGGAAGTACAAGAATGGATAACGACCTTAAAGGAGTTGTATCACTATAAAGATTTGCATTCAAAATGTAGGTAAAGGTAATTGAAGACTTTTTCCAAATATATTGCTTTGCTTATTTTGTTTTGTTGAGAAGATAAGAGAGATTTTATCTGCTCTGAGTGCACACTGGTTTCTTTTATTACCATCCTGCTCTTCCCTTCTCACTGCTCTTTGAGAGCAGGGAGTGACGCCACCACAGGTCAGCACACGGGACAAGGGCAGCTTGAGAACACTGGGCGACATGTATGAGTTTTGGCACCCAGGTGCCATTTTTTTTTTTTTTTTTGCATGCATTAGTAGCATAAAATGGGCCTGAATCTATATTAAAAATATAGTACACCGGGCTGTGCCTGTTTTCGGGCTTAAAAGATGCTAGACTTCTGGCCCAGCGATGTACATACATGTCGCCCATAGTGTGTTGTCTCTAACAGACAAAGGAGACTAACCTTGTGTTTATTTTGAGCTCTGAAGCACTTTACTCTCTAGATAAGATCTCCTGCTATTGCGTTAGTGCAATTAGAAAAGTTGTGAATACAGAGCTAACATGCTAATTACTGCTATGGAACCACCCACAGCCTGGCCAGGAAGAGAAAGGAAGCAGGAATCTGAAGCTGAAACAGCATGGTGAGATATCCCCTTTAGAACAGACCTCTGTAATCGTTGCCAACAAGTCTGTTTAGTTGTGTTCCCTATAAAATAACAATAACTCTGGAGCGTTTTTTCGCACAACTCTATGTAGTTTGGTTCTTCTGTTATTCCTCTGAGAAATGTATCACCGAGTCGTCCAGCTGGACAGTTTCCTATTATTAGGAAAAAAAAAGCAATATTAGGCAAAAAATTGCCCAAACTTGTTCTGGTCCTAAATGGGTTAATTTTGAGGTTGTAGCTCCCTGTCAGGGTGAAAGGATGGGATTATTTCTTGTCCTGTAGGGCCGGCTGCTGTAAACCCTGCACAATGTTACCGAAAAGTAATTGAGGCCGTTATGTAAAAGAACCGAGATAATAGAGGCACCGGGGAGATGTGCTCCCACCAGGCGGGCACATGAAGGAAGGCTCGCCCCAGCAGGGGGACATTAGGATTTGGCCTCTTCTAGTCATACAGTAGAGGGACAAGATGCAACACATCCCTCCTGATGTACAAGCAAGGAAGCTGCTGTGATTAATTATCCAGCACACCCAGAGCCAGGGCACTAGCAATGCAACCCCTGCTGACTGCGACAGCCACTGCTGGCGCTGCCCCAAAATGTCTCGCCTCCCCTCCGAAACAGTGAACTGTGTGCTTAGATGTCCTGCAAAAGTGTCCAGGCTTCCAGCTGTATTAATATCAGTGGATTATTATTATTATTATTATTATTATTATTATTATTATTATTATTATTATTATTATTATTTATTTTGTTGCTATTTTTATTTGTTTATTATTTATTTTGTTATTTTATTTGTTTATTATAATTTATATTATTATTAATAATAATTTATTCATTATAATTTTTGTTTTTTTGTTTATTATTTATTGTTGTTTTATTTTATTATTGTTTATTATTATTATTATTATTATTATTATTATTATTATTTAGTTGATATTTTTATTTATTATTATAATTTATTTTGTTGCTATTTTTATTTGTTTGTTACTATTTTATTCATTCTAATTTATTTTATTTTTATTTATTCTTTTTTATTTTGTCGTTATTTTATTGTTTACTATTTTATTCATTACAATTTATTTTTGTTATTTTTATTTATTTTGTTATTGTATTTATTATTACTATTATTTTTATTCATTATAATTTACTTGCTATTATTTATATTCAGAAAACAAATTTACAAATAAAAAATAAAATGTAAATAGAAGACGTTCAATCTAATTAAATTTTTGTAAGTTTGCTCAGTTTTTGCCGTTCTTTCTGTGTCTTGGAAAGCTGGGTGACCTCCTGTATGGGCTTCAGGGAGTTCAGCTTTCCCTTGTTATTGTCTGATCTTTTCCTAGTTGTTTCCTAAGTAACTGATCAGACCTGACATTTGGTTGTGTTGCGCTTCGGTTTGAGTCAGCCTTAACGGAAATGGCCAAAAAATCGTTCACAACCAAAAAAGTTAGGGTTAAGGATTTTTAACTGGTCTGCAAGGCTTAACCTGCTGGTCACAGTTGCCTTCAGTACTGCAGCTCTCGTGCTCTGATTACACTTCTGTTCTGACGTCGCAGCACTTCCAGTGTGATATAATGTTTGGGTACCTTAATGTGAGTTGGCTTATGTTCTCAGGCATCTTGTGTCCCTGATCTCACATAAGACAAAGAGCAGAGAGAGAGGGGGAGAACCGGTCAGTAACTAGCGAAACCCATTTAGACTCGAAGCAGATAAAATCTCTCTTATCTCCTCAACAAAGCAAAATAAACAAAGCAATGTATTTGGAAAAAGTCGTCATTTACTATTCCCTACATGTTGAAAGCTGATCTTGGTAGTGAGATAACTCATTTAATTATAGCAGCGTCAATCTGAGCCTCATCAGCCCAGCAGAGGCGGTTTATTTGATTCCCAAATACCTATACATCATTTGACAACCCAATAGTAGCTGTAAGCTCTGACCAGCACTATGGTCAGTTTCACATAGGATTGACTGTCCCTGAATCATGTGAGAGCCAGATGGGACCCATAATAAGGGCAGGATCTGGCCCAGAAGATCGTCCTATAATGGGGCAGTCTGAATACAGATGGAGCAAGGCTTTCATTGATGAGGTTGTGGTTGCTGCCCTTTAATTCAGAGGATCAGTCCTGGTGTCAGAAGTTACTCCTCCCACCAATTAAACATCAATGGTCTAGTCTAGGATAGACTAATAATATTGCAGTCCTGGAAAACACCTTGAATAAGACTGAACTGACTTAATGGTGCAGGGATAGTGCCTTAGTGCAGCAGACCACCTAAAAAATGCAAAGCTGCAGTGCAAAGCAGAGAGGAAAGAGAGCAGCAGCCAAAGCCTCGGAGGAGGCAGCAGTTCTGTCTAGTGGTACAGTAATAGGCAATTCACCTCCAAGCTAAAGTCATTCATCATAATTGTGTCCCTAAAGGAACAGAACTAAACCATAGTATACACTATATAGCAGCAGCGTACTGGTATATTACAATATATTCCATACTTCGCTTCCATACAAGCATGGTGTCCTCCTCATCACTACACGAAAAAGCTCATATGTGCATGATTCATATCTGTTATTTGTTTCATGTAGATTTTGGCTGCAGCTTGACAGTCCCTATACAATAGGAGAAAGCAAGGTCACCGCATACCCCAGCATTAGCCGGCTGTATAGATATCACTATGGTAAAGCCAATTTTTGTACGGCCTGTCCCATTCATCATTGTGTCAGGAGCACTGGTTCTAGTATACATAATGACAGAGATAAACAGAGCAAATTATTGAATTTGTATAGCCTTTACATTGGAATCTGCAAGCAAACCTAGAATCATCCCACATAGTGCTCTAAACAAAGCACAGATAATGATACTGCAGCATTAGGTAAGTAGGCTAAACATGATGTAGGTAGTTACTAACACACTGCCCCTTAAGTGCCAGGACATAGCTACTATAATACTGCCCCCTATGTACAAGAATATAACTACTATAATACTGCCCCTATGTACAAGAAAATAAACTACTTAATACTGCCCCCTATGTACAAGAATATAAAACTACTATAATACTGCCTCCTATGTACAAGAATTTTAACTTACTATTATACTGCTCCTATGTCAAAGATTTTAAACTACTATAATACTGCTCCCTAAAGTACAAAGAATATAACTACTATAATACTGCTCCTATGTACCAGAATTATAACTACTATAATTCTGCCCCTATGTACAAGAATTTTAAATACTATAATTACTGCCTCCTATGTACAAGAATATAACTGCTATAATACTGCTCCCATGTTTCAAGAATATAAATACTATTAAATATGCTTTCCTATGTACAAGAATTAATACTTAATATGCTCCCATGTACAAGAAA